>RCUC01092459.1:0-13141 GCA_003697995.1 Taxidea taxus jeffersonii | reverse complement strand
TCACCATAGCACACACCCTCCCCAGTGTCCATCCCTCAGCCACCCCATCCCTCCCACCCCTCTCCCCTCTAGCAACCCTCAATTTGTTTCCTGAGATAAGAATCTCTTATGGTTTGTCTCTCTCTCTGGTTTTGTCTTGTTTCATTTTTCCCTCCCTCCCTCTATGAACTTCTGAATTTGTTTCTCAAATTCCTCATATCAGGGAGCTCATATGTTAATTGTCTTTCACTGATTGACTTATTTTGCTTAACATAATACCCTCTAGTTCCATCCACATCATTGCAAATGGCAAGATTTCTTTTTTTTTTTTTTGATGGCTGCATAATATTTATTTATATATAAAAAACATCTTCTTTATCCATTCATCTGTTGATGGACATCTAGGTTCTTTCCATAGCTTGGCTATTGTGGACATTGCTGCTATAAACATTCGGGTGCACGTGCCCCTCTGACCACTACGTTTGTATCTTTGGGGTAAATACCCAGTAGTGCAATTGCTGGGTCGTAGGGTAGCTCTATTTTCCATTTTTTGAGGAACCTCCATGCTGTTTTCCAGAGTGGTTGCACCAGCTTGCATTCTCACCAACAGTGTAGGAGGGTTCCCCTTTCTCCACATCCTCACCAACATCTCTCGTTTCCTGACTGGTTACTTTTAGCTATTCTGACTGGTGTGAGGTGGTATCTCACTGTGGTTTTGATTTGTATTTCCCTGATGCTGAGTGATGTAATATATGCTAACTTTTAATAGTTAGGAGAAGATTTCTAATTCACTGAACTGACAGAAGACAGCAAAAAGATTATAGAATTTGGTGCTAAGAGGGCTCCAGTGCTCTCACTTCATCCATGTGACTTTGTCCCTAGTGGTCTCTGCGGTTGACACAAAGACATATAACCAGTCATTGAAAAGTCTGAAACCAATACCCAGGACACTTGATTTCTTGGCAAAGGCTTTTGTGAATAAACCTGAATAACAGAGGATAGGGTGAGAATTTACTGGGTAATCTTATTGGACAAAAAAAAAGGGAGGTGTGGTTCCAAAAAAGCCTGCTAGAAAAATGACTGACTGAACATCCCAAGCTGCTAACCACAATTATCACCATCAAGGCACTGGATTGCTATGGTGTAGCAGAAAAGTTCTGTTTCTGAAGTAGTGGAATAGTGCTGCTTAGTGGTTTAAGCTCGGCTGTGGAGTCAGAAAAACCTGGATTCTAAGCCCAGCTCTGTCATTGACTGGTTCTGAATCCCTGGAACCTAAAATTCTCCCTTTGTTTCCTCAGTTTTAAAGTGCAGATAGTAATACCTACTTTGTAGAATTATTCTGAGGATTCTCTGAGAAAATTTGTATATTTAGTACACAATACTCAATAAGTGGTAGAGTTAGTCTTTGAAATATCATTAGATTCTCTGACTCTCAGTTTTCATATCTGTAAATTGGCATAATAATCTGTAATTTGCAAGACAATTCTAGAACTAAACTTTCAGTAGATGTTCTCTTGAAAATACCTACAATCTGGGTGCATTGGCATCTTTCTTATATTCCTTTGTCTCTTCCCTGATCCCTTAGGTTATCTGCTGGTCTAATTCTTATTGATCTGCCAATTCGAACTTAACTTTCTCATTATTTCCCTGTGCTTCTGTTTTGATTCTTCTGGTCAAAAACTCACAATTCTTTTAGCGTTCATCTTACATGAGTATCACTAAGGAAAGCAATCTGTTTAAAGCAATTCACAATCTAGATGCAGATAACTGGTAGATTAACTCAGAGTTATGTGTATTTTATAACTCATGCTAGGAGAAATATTCTTACCTAAGAGAAAAAAAATCCATAGAATTTGTTGAATCAAAGAAATCAGCAATATCTATGCAGACTATAAAGAGAAAAAGAAATATTTTGTGGAAGAAATATTTTAGAACCATATAATTTCTTCCTCTGGCAATGTTTCCCTTAATACATACAAAAGAAGGAAATGGGTCAGCGTCCCCACTCTGGAATGGTTGCTTCGAGCAAGAGGAAATCTTTTTAAAGTGAGAGTGGACGTGGTATTTGGATTTGGGTCTCTTGTGCTTATATGTCTCCCATTCCTATACCTTCTATAGAGATACACTTTGTGAGATCTCATTTTTTGAGACAGCCCCAAGTACCGAAAACATATACTTTTTTTTCCTTGAGAGCACAATGGAACCCTCTATTTTTATCTTGGCTGGAAATGAAAAGGAATGCTTCCAAATGTTTCAAATCTTCAGATGTCTTTAGTTTGGATGGAATAATATGAAAGATGAAGGCTGGCGGGGATGTGATTGAAGTCTATAAAGTCACGAAGGGTCTGAGCAGGGTGAACACAGATTTGCTCACCAAATCTCTGAAAGCTAAAGCCAAGGGCCATGCCTTGAAGCTTAAAGGGTGAACTCACTGCACTTAATTGCCCATTAACATTCCCTTGGTTATAAAGAAAATACAGTAGAATTTGAAGAGGCTGGAGTTTACCTCAAGAGGTGCTAACTGGACATACGAATAAACTGTGGAAGACTTCAGGTTTGTTTATGTTCCACATTGAGTCTGCACATGACAGACTTGGGTTAGAGAACAGTCAAGAGTCTCTGACATTCTCTGGCTTTGTATGTGATTAATGAAAAAATTAAGGAATGCTCCTGAGTGCATCCCTTCCTTTCAGAGGCTGAATATAATTTCCTCAGTGTCAAAATCGGAGACTCCCTATTGGGGACACCTTTGCCAGTCGTCACTTCTCAGGAGGTGAGTTTTATCCTGGGGGAAAGTAATTTCTGAAGTCTTAAACTAATTGTTGAATTCTTAATTGCCCACATTGTTATGTGAAAAAGCAGAACAAGGGAATGTCCAAATCCTGAGATATATCAGATACTCCTGATGAAATCACGTTAGTGTTAACAACAAAAATATACACATTTAGTTAAGTTCCAATATATTCATTTTTTGACCTGTGGTTATTCTGTTAGTTTCAAAAAACAGAGTGCTCAATTCAAAATGGATTGTGTGCTTGTTATAGCAAATGTATATTGATTTGATTAAAAATGCATTAATTTCTTTAGATTTCAATAGCAGTGGATTCATTTTCAAAAAGAAATGGCTGAAAAATGTGTAGTCATGCAACCTGATAATCTCAGACAAGTGATATTTAATATTGCGCAACAGGAAATTTTTTCCCTTATACTTTTAAAGCAAAAATCTCCAATATTAAGTAATGTATGTAGTGCATATGAAGCATTTAGAAGAAAAGAAAGCTCTCTAATTTAACTCAAGGTCATATGCACGTTGTCAGAGCAAAGAGGGAGCTGTGAAATTATCCAGGGAACTTGAAACAGTCTAGACAGTCAATCCAGATCATTTAAAAAGATATATTAAAGATGCTCAGAAGCATGAGAGAGTTATCTACTAATATGAAGACAGAGTTTTGGGGCAAATCAAGTTTGGTGTTAAGAGCTTGAGGTCTTGCTTGAAATCCATTTTATTAGAAATATGTACACTTAAAATAGTCCCATAGATAGGAAGTTATTTAATAAATTAATACGTTTTATTCATTTGTCACATCACACATCCAGGCATAGAAATATCTTTAAAGCTAGCCTAACATGTGTGAATGTTTGTTTAATGTTTTTTCATGTCAAATGGATAGTATTGAGGAAAACCTATAAAACTCAGTGCATTATGTAAAAATCCAAGCAAACCCCAGAAGAGGCACATGCCTGGAAGGAGGAAGAGACCGGGGTTCTCTCATTAAATCTTCTATTGAGTACATTTAGGCAAGCTCTTTATTCTTTTTAAATTTTTTTTTCATTTGTAAAATGAAGAGATGAGAGTGAAAAGGACACAGAATGGATCATCTCCAAGTATGGCTTAATGTAAAATCGAATAAAATATATCTATACACTTTTATATCATACAGGCACACCACAATATAAGTCTGCAGTAGTTAGCTAATTATATAACCGGGAGAATAAATAGCAAATTAATAAATTATGCTTTTGTTTACTCTTCTGCAAAGGATAATTGCTCAGCAGCTCAAGCTTCCAATTAGTGGGAACTCATTCAATGATTGTGGAATTGAATTGATTGTGACCCACAGTACATAAAAATGGGCTTGAATTCTACCAGGCATGCTTGAATTTCACAAATCTTGCATTCCACACTAGGGAAATCAGCCTCCAGAAAGTATTTTCACTATTTTCATGGCTTGGATAAAGGTGGTAGGTTTCACTCACAAATAGCTATTTTTGAGAACGGAAATATAAACAAAATCACAGCTTGTATGTGAACTGATTCTCCTTTCCAATGCACACTGAAGGCCAAATGTGTAAATACACGTTAGCAGTGCGAAGGCTCTCTCTCAGACAAACTGACATGCTAATTCTGCCAGGGGAATGTCACACACTTGGGTTCCTCCCATTCTCAACGCTGTCATCATTCTTAGCACTTTCACCACCCTGGGTGACTCCTGGACGCCTTCTTTGCCCCCACCTGAACTGTTCCATACCGTAGTCACCAGCCGCTGAGGCTGTGGGGCCCTTGAAATGTATGTAGCTCTTGCACACGGGCTTGTGCTTCACATGTAAAATTGCCCCAAGGCTTTCAAAAACTGATATGAAAAAAAGAGAGCAAATGAACTCCTTACTGTTTTTTATGCTGCTTACACGTGGAAATGAGAGGATAGTGGATGTGTTGGATTCAGTAAAATATGTTAGCAAAGTCAATTTCACCTGCCTAATTTTACATTTTAAATTCTCAAAATCTGGGAAGATGTCAAATTACCTAAGAGGGCCCACAGTGGCGGCTCACATCCTAGTTTGTTGGATGGTGCTGTTGAGGATCTGTGGAAAATGCATCTTCCCCACGTACTCTTTCTCAGAAATTGTCAGTGGTCCTTTGATCCCATCCACATAACCCACGAGTCCTTTTTAGCTTTCGAGGCCATCTCTAATCTGCACTGTTCCTATTTAACTGTTTTAGGAGGAAGTTACGGCTTCTCTCCTAGATGGTGGTATTGTTTACTGTCCTTTTTCTCTCCTTCCCCAGCTCTGAGCAGTTTCCTTCATCTCTCATTTACTGATTTTACTGCTGGGCTCTGGGGCTAAGGTCCCTCCCCCCTTAGAATATACAGTCTCAAGGAAGAAAGAGACAAGTAAACAGTAAATGACAATACGGGTTGTTAGTGCCACTGGGGTGAGAACAGGGTGCAGGAAGGGAGACAGATGGGTCCCAACTCAAGTTCAAGAGTTTAAAAAAGACTTAGCAGAAGGTTTGAAGGCCTGAAGCAGAAGGCCTGACTTGAGACCTGAGGGATGAGTAGGAGTTTACTGGGCAAATGTCAGGGGAGATGGGGGAAGAAATGGCCTTCTAGGTGGATAGAAAGTGGGCTAAGGCCAGGAAGTGAGAGAACACTAGGTTTCTTAGCAAGAGGAAGAAAGTGATATGGGTAGGAAAGGAGACAGGAAATTGAAGCTATAGGTCAGAGCTGGCCAGATTGGGAAAGCCATGCTATAGAGCTTGGTCTTATAAACTCTTTTGCATTTCTCTTAGCTCTCTGCTGTAGATTGATTCTACTCTTGGACCCACTTCTCAGCCTTTTCTATATCCTTACCCCTTGCCATGTGACATTGAAGTACCTCTCATAAATAGGCAGTGTCTATGTCCCACCCTCGAATCTGGATTTGGACATGTGACTTGCCTTGGCTATTACGATATCAGCAGATACCTTTATGTGCTTGGCATGTTCTCTGTGCTTTTGCACTCTGCTGTTGCCCTGAAAGTGACATGCCCAGGCTAGCCTGCTCGTGCAAGAAGGAGCATGAAACACATGTGAGCAAAGTGAGTCATCCCAGTCAACCTAGCTAAGGCCATACTTGAGCAGCCTTTAGTGAGTCAACCCCTAGATGTGTGAGAAAACCCATCCAAGATCAACAAGTTCACCTAACAACCCCAGCTATACAAGCACTAAATGCTTATTTTGCGGGAATGTGTAGCTAAACACTAGCCAACCCCATCGTGTCCTCCTTGAGGGTGGGACCATGTCTTCTCTACCTTTTTTCCAGTGCTCAATAAACAAGTAGTAACTGATAGATTTAAATGTTTCTTGGGTTGATCAAAGACTTTAATGCCATAGTTGTACTGAAAAAATGGGAGATTTCTCAAGGTAATGTGGATGGCCTTGCTAAAACTTTCCGTCAAGGAGAAAGACAACACCTAGTCCTCCTCCTTTACTCCATTAAAGACCCCAGTGGCAGCCCCTGAGGGAAGAGAGATGTGGAGGCCATGTGTGATTGCTTCGTGGTTTTTCTGTATCAAGGAGAACCCCCCGCTCCCATCCAAGGGTGCTAGTAGGATTTAGGAGAGCTTCCAGAGTGCCACAAACAGTCTTTGAAAAGGAGCTGACATAGGAGAAATGTCCAGTACAAACTCTGGAATATAAATCTTATTTGACAGTTTTTCTAGAATGCCCGTCCTTCCCAGTAAAGCTTGGCTCTGACAGATGTTAAGTAGACTGCCAGAGAAAATTGCTGAGCTTCATGGACTTTGGTCAGGTGGGTCAGAGTTGATGGCATTGTGTCATAGTCATTTTCCATCACCAAAGAAGAGAGGGAGGCAGCTCAAAAGATCCAGCTCCTCTCTATTTTGTGTAGCTATACTTCAGAATGCCATTAGACGTCTAAGAAGTGATGTTAGTCTCTGCTTCAGATCTCCTGAAAAACTTTCCTAGATCATCAAGAGTTACTGAACATCTAAAGTCCTTTCTTAAGTCAATAGGCCAGGGTGATATCTACATGCTGAGAAAGGCACACACAAGCAGATGTGAGGAATGTCCGTCCACTTTGTGGAGTCGGTGCAGTGCTGTGGTCTGAAGAATGAGATCACATGCCCAAGCCTACGTGAGGAAATCCCTGCCCTTATGATGACAGCCTTCCTTGTGAATCAGACATGTAAAGCGGCTTTGGAATCCCATTGTCTGGGTTAGAATCCAGCTCTGTTACTTTTCTGCCACATGATCTTGAGAAGGAAAACTAAGAGACTGCAGCTAAGTTTTGGTAAATTTCCTCTCTTGGAAGATGGAAATGAGAATAGTTGCAACCTCATTGAGTTGAGGCAAGGCCAAAATGAGATAAAATGTGAAAAGTGATTGACAAGGTGTGTAGCATATTATAACTTCTCTGTAAATGGTGTCTGTTACTATTAGTAATTTCTGCACTCCGTGTTGACCCTGAGAGCTGGGGAGTAAGCAGTACTGGTCTAGCTTGTCCTATAAGAGAATGACTGGCATAACACTGTGTCATCAGGAGTTGACTCTTTAGGGGAAGCTGAGGTTTAGCTTAAGAGTGAATTGCTTGTTCCATTACGAGGCTTGTGCTGGCTGTAGATGATGCTGTCCTGCCACCATTGTTGTCCTCCTAATGTCGGTGGCAACCAAAGTGTTATGAGAGTGTTTGATGCTCACCTATGCCTACTCACCCAAAGTTGGACCACAGTCTACTGAAAAGGAATTTGCTCAACTCTGGAAGCTGCTACCACATTCATGCTCTTGGACAACTCTTCACTCCCACTGGCTGGAGTCTGGCATGATGGTAACTTTGGATGATGTAAAAGCACTATAATTCAACAGGCCAGTGGCCACAGATGGATAGTTTCACAGTTTTAGTAAGTGCAAGGTATGCTTCTATGTATGTATGTGTGTGCCAACTTCTCCTTTAGTTGCTTAGTCTTTCAACAAATATTTACTAAACATCTATATGCTACATACTCTGCTATAAGTAAAGTAGATATATTTCCCACTGCTGAGCTGTTTGCAAGCAGATTCATTTTGTGATCTTTTCCTGAAAATTCTATTTTCCAGGTTCCCTTGTAAAGTCGTTTCTTGCTAGATTCAGCCAATGGGAGGTACTAGAAGAAGATAGTTGAGCAGGAATAAGAGGAGAAGTGATGGTATTTCTCAATGTGACTTCCATCTCCCACATTGGAAAGTGGCTACATCTCTGTGTCCCACCTCTTGCCAAGTACCTTCGGTCATGAGCTCTGCTCTCACTAGGCAGTCCAGATGTTGGGTAGGATCAAGTAACAGGCCTTCCTTTCCTTGTCCTTCCGGCCCTAGGAGTGGTAGGGGTTTCCTGCTCTTGCTTAACTTTGGGCTGTCTCACTCTCAATTTTTTCAACAACTTTGCATCTAGTTTCCTAAATTAAATGCCTTCTGTTAAACTGCCTGATGTGGTCTTGGTTTTCCTGATTAGATTTTTGAATGATGTGATCTCAATATTTTTTATTTTGAGTGAGGGGACAGAATTACTCAAGCAGTTCTACAAATGTATAATGGTATTCTGTGATATGCTATGGAGTACAGGTATAAGGAGGGCATGTAACTGGGTGGGAAGCTGTGTTGATGTAGTTTAAGGTCTTGTTACTCCAAGTGAGCATCGCCTTCCCCTGAGGGCTTGTTAGAAATGAAGATTCTCAAACCCTAACCCAGTTGCAACTGGCTCAGAATCAGCATTGTAACAAGATGTCCAGCTCAGAGGAATGACCCAGAGATGGCAGCTACTTTCAGTTTGATTACTATAAGGCAGTCCTCCCAGCCCTAGTCTTTTGGGATTGCACAGAATCCAATGGTCGCCCTGAATCTCACCTCCATTCAAATGAGGAAACTTTGCAATGCCTGTTTGATCCTGCCTGAGCAAACACTGCAGGACAGACCCTAGGGTCAATGAGAAACAGAGGGTGGAGATTAGGGCAATTCAGGTAGAAGAGCCAGATCTTTTGCAGCCTCTTTGCTGGCTATTTTAGGATAGCTAGGAGCTGAGCCCCAGAGGATTGGGTCTTTGAAATGAATTGAAGAATGTTGTGGGAAAGTAAATATCTCTCCCAAAGTGACCATATCTTATATCAGCCAATGTAGGACATTTGATCACTATAACCTTTCCACATCAGTGAACTTCAGATGAGATTCACATTCATTTTTTTTTTTAAATGCAGTGGAAGAAGCTGTCAGAGGGACAGAAATTATACAAATGTTATAGGCAGGTTTTCACCCATGATCTCTTTATGTTTTTAATAGTTCTGCCCATTCCCCAGACCTAGTCATTGATTTTGAATGTGTTATTCCCTTTGCCATGACCATTAACTAGAAGTGAGAATAGTGTAGAATCTGGCAGCAGAAGACCACATCAGGTCCCACCTATGCCATTATGTGAGCTGTGCTCACTTGGGCCAGTGCCTTAATATCTCAGACAGTTATTTCACATGCCACATAAGACTGAAAACTCCTTACTCATTGGTTTGTGGTGTGGTCCAGATGGTGTAAGAATGCTCTATAAAGTGAAAGGAAATAACTGGCATTTAAAAACTACACTTAAAGCAAAGTAAGCTGGCAAAACTGAGGGGAGAAAGAGAAAAGTGTCAACAGTGTGGTTAAAATGCTATGCTCTACAGCTTCTATGCTTGGGTCTAAGGGACTGAAGACTGCACAGTGTCCCCTTGTAAATACTAGTGTGTGTGTGTGTGTGTGTGTGTGTGTGTGTGTGTGTATTTTAATGCTAGTCTGTACATCCTTCAACCATCCCTTGCCTGTTTTTTTGAATCTGTAGTTGCTAATACTCACTTCTTTCTTACTTGGGGCCATGCATGTTGAGGTTCATTCCATGAATATTTACTGAGCATTGACTCTATATCAGACACCGGTCTTTGTGTTTGGGATATTCAGTGAATGGAGCAGACCCCAAACTCATGTTTTCATGGGGTTTAAATGTAGTGACCCTCCTGGTTACACTTGAGTCTATCAAATGTCCAGCATTACTACTTTTGGATGTGAAACCTCACTGGTCCTAAGCAGGATAGGTATGAAGATCCCTGTTTCAGTTGCTTGCTGGCTGTAATGCTGTTTGTACAGCTCTGATCTTACCGAAAGTAAAAAGTATTCCATATTTACCCCATTTCTAGGTGTCCTCTTCATGCTACCCTCCCCAGTGATTGGGATTTCTTTATTCCTCTACTTATTCATTCATCCACTCATTTCTTCAACTAGTATGTATTGAGAACATTATGCTAGTCACTATGCTCGGATATAGATATAGATATGAACAAATGAATGAAATGATGAAGCTATAGATATGAACAAAATAGAGAATGATTCTGTCTTCATGGATCATCCTTTCCAGCAGGGGAGCCTATAGATACAATAAACATTCAATTATAATTATGAAGAGGACTATAGAGGGAGAGTGTGCCATATTAGTAGAGTCACTAATAGGGGTATTTATACTTGTCTGACTAGTTCACTTTCTTGAGGAAGACATTTGAACTGAGTTCTGGATAATAAGGGGAGTAGAGGGGGAATCAGTCAGTGGTAAGGGCAAATAAGAACATTCTATTCAGAGGCGCACCATGTGTAAATTCTCCAAGGCAGGAAAGAAATGGCATATTTGAAGAACAGAAAAGATTGGTATTCCTAAATAACAGAGAGTGAGTGGAATCAGGGAACAGGATGACTTGGAGATGGATGTAATCTTGTTGGCATGTAATGGATTTGATATTCATTCTAAAAGTGACAGAAAACTGTTGAATTATTTTATGTTTGGGTATGGTATGATCTCATTTATGTTTCTAAGCTGCAGTGTAGACAATGGGTTGGAGGTATGGCAAGAATGGATGTGGAGAGACCAATTGGAGAGCTATTATAGCTGTTGAGAAGAGAGATGGAGTTAGCTTAGATTAGGGTAGTGGCCTGATAGAGAGAAGTAGATGGATCTAACAGGTATCGAGGAGTAAAAATTGTCAGGGTGTGGTGACTGAGTGGATATTTGTCATCCAGGATGACACCCAGAATTCTGGCTTGAGCATCTGGGTAAAAGGTGGTATTGTTCACTGAAAAGAGATATACTGGAGAAGGAATGGGTTTGGGGGACAAAATGACTTTCATGTCGGACATGTTCATTTTGTTCTGCCTTTAAAACATCTAGAAGGAGATGTTGAGTGGGTAACTGGATGGATAAGTCAGGTGGTAAAGTTTGGGCTGCAAATTGCTGCTACTAACTACCTCAATTATTGTTGGCTAAACACTTCAGATATTAGAACAATACTTCAAACCTTGACTGATGGCAAAAGTATCTTATCAGCCCTCCCCATGAAATGAATGTTCCAATCATTATTTTCAATGCCTCTTGTCAGACTATTAGACCTTTATAGTGCTTCCATGTTAAACCTCTGGCTTTTACTTGTAGGATGCCAAATTGCTCTGTACTGCCAACAACCAGATACCCAGTTATGATGATAATGAATTGTGTCTATTGCAGATATTGCTAGCTGCCTCCCAATATCCATTCACCCCTCCTCCTTAATAATAGAATCTGGGCTACCCTGCCTAGCCTCCCTTGGAGCAATGTGTGGCCCCATGAGTGAACTGCTTGCCAGTGAGATGTGGAAAACAATTCTGTGTGGGTAAAGACATTAATGAGTGGGAGGTGGGAGTGGGGAGCAAGTCATCTCCTCCTGCCAGCTGCTTGGAATCCAGATGGAAAAAATGGAAAAAGTATCACTTTGGATTATGCAATTCCTATGTGGTAGAACAAAACGGAGCCTGGGTCCTTGATGACTTTGTGGACCCTCAAATATTAACCTTAGGTTGACTAAAGTATGTCTTCTTTTACCTAAAAAGAGATGCATTTACTCTAAATTTGGCAATTTTCTGGATATTTTACTGTAATGCTACCTATCACAGCACAAAATTTTGTGTGAAGAGAATAGGTTTGGATCTCACTCAAGTTTATTGCTGGAGCGCTGATGGAATCTTGTTTTAATACTTTTATCTCTTGACCAACGCCTGGCCAAGAGCAGTGTAAAGACAGGGATCAGAAAGATCTGAAACTGAGGTTGAATAGTAAATAAGAATGCCAACAGAAAAGACAGAAATAAGTGAGTTAGTGACTAAAAAAAAAAAAAAAGAATTTACAGATTGTATCAGTGAGTTTTTGCTGCTTAACAAACTTCCCCCAAATTTAGTGACTTAAAACAATAACCATTTATTTAGTTTCTGCTTTCACAGATTGGAAATTTGGGCTGGGTTCAACTGGGCTGCTCTGATGATCTGGGCCAGGCTTAGCTGCTCTTGGCTGGAGCCCATTCAGGCATCTATGATCTATGCCAGGTCAGCTGGGGCTGACTGACTTGTGGCTGGGATGCTTTGGTTCTCCTCTATATAGTCTCTTATTCTCCAGAACTTGTTCACATGGTGATGGTGGCAGGGATCTCAGAGGAGTCAGTGAAAGTGTGTGACGCATCTTGAGGCCCAGGCCTAGAACTAGCACGGAGTGGCATCTGCAACCATCTGTTGGCCAAAGCAAGTCATTATGCCAGCCTGATTTAAGGGGTGAAAAATTAAATTTTATTTCTTGATGGAAATTGCAGGAAGAATTTGTAGCTGTTTTTGCAATGTACCACACAGACATCTAAAGATCTAATTTAAAGTAGTAGTAATGAAGTAAGATAACCCAACCCCCTATGTAGGAAATGTAACCCAGAGGTCAGAAGTATGGCTACACAATTAGATAGAACTGGATTCAAATCCTGACTGTGTTGTTGACCAGCTGGGTTTCTTATTTATAATGACTATCTCTCGGTTTTATGAGGATTATATGTATGTAAAACTCTTAGGTACCATGCCTGGCATGTGCTAAGCAACAATAAAAGGCAGCTGTGATAGTTGTTATTATTACAGGATACTGCTGTGGCATAGGAGCTGAGTTGGAAACTGGATTTACCAGGTGGAGGGCTGGGCAAGAGAAAGGTTGGCTCAGGTTGGTGGAGAGAAAAGCTAGGAGAGCTATCACAGGATTAGTAGTAGTCTATAGACTGAGTTCCATTCCAAGATGGAACTCAGGATCAGACACACGAAGGACTCATCAAAGCAATAGGCATGTACACTGGCACAAGGCCCCTACCAACAGCAGTGATCGTTGACATTTACTGAGCACTTACAATGTTCCAAGCACTGTTCTTGAATGCTTTGTAACTATTAACTCATTTAATCCTCACAACACATTTATCTAGGTGTTTTTGTTATTCCCATTTTATACTTTGGGAAGTTGAGGCTCAAAGAGATTTTTAGCACATTGCCCAAGGCCACACAGCCCATGA
>RCUC01092458.1:0-31208 GCA_003697995.1 Taxidea taxus jeffersonii | reverse complement strand
CCTGAGGACCTATCCTTGGGTGATGTTTTCATTCTTCTTAGGTTTTGTAAGAGACTATGAATATACCTGAAAAATACAACCTGACAGGATCTCTCTATTGAGGTTCTGGATTCACAGGGATTCATTTCTCAAATGCAGGACTACCAGTGAGACACAGCTCAGCCCCACAGACTGGCATGAGCCCTTATATGTGTACTTCTCCCTAGTTCAAAGTAGGCAGAAGTAATCTGTATGGGCCAAGGTCAGGCCACCTCCAAATGTGCCACTTTGACATGCCGATTATTTATTTATTTATCTACTTATTTATTTATGATTTTATTTATTTATTTGACAGAGAGAGACACAGCGAGAACAGGAAACAAGCAGGGAGAGTGAGAGAGCGAAAGCAGGCTTCCCGCCAGGCAGGGAGCCTGATGTGGGGCTCAATCCCAGGACCCCGGGATCATGACCTGAGTCAAGGCAGAGGCTTAACCATATGAGCCACCCAGGCACCCCATGTCGATTATTTTAAATAAAAGTTACTTAAGTTACAACCAAGTCAAGACTAATATGTCCCTGTCCCTTGTCTCCAGAAAGCAAGAAGCAGATCTCCCGGGTGAAAGGTACCCTCCCAGTATTAGGTGGTAAAGAGACATCCGTATCACCAGAGATAGGAAATTTAGAGCCTAGGAGGCTCTATAAAATAACTCTTGTTACTGGCCCAAATTCTGTTCAGAATTCCTTATTAAAGATTTTATTTACTTATTTGACAGACAGATTACAAGTAGACAGAGAGGCAGGCAGAGAGAGAGAGGAAGGGAAGCAAGCTCCCTGATGAGCAGGGAGCCGGACACGGGGCTTGATCCCAGGACCCTGGGATCATGACCTGAGCTGAAGGCAGAGGCTTTAACCCACTGAGCCACCCAGGCGCCCCCAGAATTCCTTATTAATTGAAGCTCCCCAAATTAAGTTTTCTTTGTTCTGTCACTTCCTCACAGATTTATTGTTTTTGTCTAAAAAGTACAAAAACTGCCTGCCTTGGTCATTTCTTTAGGTCTCAATTTCGTTATTGGGCCTCTGCACACACGTAATAAAACTTTGAGCTTTTGATTCTTAAACTAACTGGAAGTCTTTGAAGGGTAGAAGGGAAAATGAAATCCTCCTCTACAAATCTCTTTGAGTCTATGATTAAGGCTCTCTGTAAGAAACAACTCAAAAACTATCATCATATCCTGAATTTATTTTACCTATTTCTTCCAAATCCTTTACTTTTATTTTTTTTTAAAGATGTTATTTATTTGTCAGAGAGAGAGAGAGAGAGAGTGCACAAGCAGGGGAAGTGGCAGGCAGAGAGAGAAGCAGGCTCCTTGCTGAGCAGGGACTCTATTCCAGGATCCTGTGATCCTGACCTGAGCTGAAGGAAGATGCTTAATCAGCTGACCCACCCAGGTGTCCCAGCCACATCTTTACTTTTAAAGTAATACTATCATAAAAATCATGATAAACACCTGCCACTTTATGTTGTTTTTTACTTTTCAAGTTTCCTTCACCTTATTTTAATCACGTAACACTCCCCTAAGATAGCAGGGAAATGGACGTTGGCTCCATTATACAAATGAGAAAACTGAGGCACAGAGAAGATGAATATGTTGCTTAAGTAAATATTGATAATTAAAGATTAGGACTGAACATTAATCTGTGTCTTCTGAATTCCAGACCGCTGTGTTTGCTACTGAATCATTAAATTAAACTCATTTATATTTATTTCAGCCTATAAATGAAAACTAATTTGTCAATAATTCTTTCATTTCTTTTAGTATTCAGTCTGTCAGTCAATTACTACTTACCCTTATACTCTATATTATTTGTACTCTACTACACAGATTATATCAAAATAAGAACTGTCAAAGCTGAAACAAAGAGGACCAAACTTGAATCATTGGTTCCTTCCGTCTTTCAACTAGCAGGAAAAAATAAACAACAAAAAATAAAAGCAATTTTATATACTTTATATATATATACTATATATGTAATATATACTTTATATACTTTTTATATATATATTACTCTGAAGTAACATACTACAAAGAAAATCACTATAAACCTTGAGGCTTTGAAGTAAGAATTTAACATTTTATTTCCCTAAAGAACTTAATTTTGGAAAATGCAGTATCAATTTTATTTTGAGGATATACATCTATATAATTTTAAGAAAGGGCCTACCTAGAAAATGTAAACATTCCATTATATCTAAAACTTTTCTTTCTCCATTTGAGTACCAAAAAAAAATCAAAAACATTAAAAACAGAAGCAGGTAAAGTGATTAAATCACCCCAGACGAGGAATCACCATCAAGGTGATATCCAGGAACTGGTCTGACACAGCTAGATTCCGTGCTGTTAGCTGCTTGCTTGGTGCTCACAGCAAGGCTATGTTATCTCCTGTTGGATCTAAGACCATCACAGAGAACGTTAACAACAGACAAGGTCACTTTGAGACTGTGATAAAGTGAGATAAAATGAAACACTGTTACAGCACAACCCACAAAGTTCCAAACATTCTCTTCTCTCAGCTAATTAAGAGTGACTGGCACTTGTTCACCAATTACAGCAAGTTTTCCCTCCTTCTGGATAATTCATCAAAATACCCAATCATAGATTTCTTCCCCCCCATCCAGACATTTAAATCCAGAGCAAAGCCCCACTTCCTAAAACCCTCCTTGAAGTCACCCAAAAGAAGTCTAAACCCTTAATAAGTCTTTCTAATACCCTCTTACCAAGATGCCCCGGAGTTCCTTATGTTAATTTTCCCTCAATGCCAAGAGTAAAGAATCCAACTTGTTCAACTCTAAGTGTCTTCCCAATGGACTTTGACTTGAGGATCTGATATAATAATAATAATAATAATAATAATAATAATACTTATACACCACTTGCTGTTTACCAAGTTATCTCCCTTACAGCATCTCACAAGGTCCTCCTATAGTCCTGTGAAGTGGGTATGCTATTGTCCCCATTTATAGAGGAGGAACACAGGTATTAAATGGTGATACCTAAATTTAAATAAATGTTCTCCTGTGGAAGGCCAGCTTCCACTATACCACATTAATCTATTATTAAATATACCCAGAAGATGTCCTGTAATTTTTCTGGAAGGATGAGAACTAAAAATTTAGACATGCCCATTAAGAAGATCCTTTCAACAATAATATATTGGATACAGTATAAAGTTTCACAGAGAGATAAAAAGGCAATGAGAGAATTTCCTCATATATACTAATCAATACCATGATGAATTTGATTTTGATTAGGGATTGCAATGAAAATTCAGAGAAAAGAGAAAACATGGACTGCTACAAATTCTAAGTTTTGTGCAATAAGAAAAACAGACCACAAGGACCACTGGACATACACATACCCTTCCATAATATCACATTTAATTATTGGTATAGATGAGAAATTATTGGTATAGATGAGGAAAATGGGGTAACGTGTTTATAGTTAGTGAATGAATTATAGTGGATCCCTCTTGTTGCTCTCTATCTCTCGCCAATCTCTCTCCATCAACACTGGTCCCTGTTCTTAGATATGATACACATTAGGGACTGATAACTCATACACATTTCCTAGGAAATACCCTTTCTTTTCTTTCCTCTCTCCTTATATGGATCCCAGGCAGATAGCTTTCCCTTACCTCAAAAGAAGTGGGAGAAAGTTGGACATTGATTAAGGAAAGCACCTGATGAAAGTAGGATATCATCTACTTTGTTGATGTCAAAATTTGCATAAATAAAACTTATTTCATTATTTGGTATGAACAATACATATCAGCCCTACGTAGCATCCACTTCATTAGGGTGGTTATATATATTTCTTAAAAGTATGATGCTAGATGCTGCTTTGCTGTTCCGACGTGATCCCACCCTGAAATATCACTGCCCATCACCACAAGGCACATGGTCAGAGCTTGCAAAGTTGGTGAGTTGAGACCCTATTTGTTATTTCTATTGTTTCTTCTATTCTCCCCTGGTCTCCACTTGACAACTGGCCTAGCCAAGGAACCAAGTGTATAGGTCTTGGCACGTTTTCTTCATTACCGACATACTGTCTATCACAGCTTTACACCTTAAAAAGATGTCTCTGGGATCTCAGGTTCGATGGCTACAAGAAATGTAGGCTAAAATCACTGAATTCTCAAATTATCTCCACTCACTGAAGTGGAGTATTTATACGTGTTTATCAGAACTGCATTCAACTTTTCACATGCTTATGTCTGAATCCTCTGAAGAGATTACAAATTTCTTGAGATCCGGACCTATATATTCTTCTCAGTAGTGTCTTACACCTTGTCGACACATGATGATGTGAAGGCACCTGAATCTAGCTTTAAGACAGTTAATTTTAAAGAGAATTCCAAATGTTTGCACCAAATAAATCTTACATATTTCAAAAGCATAATGTCAAAATGTTTGGTAAAGTATAAAGCCTTTTTTTTTTTTAAAATCATAGCCATTAGAATTCCCTTTGGAATATTAAGGAAATTAGGATACAACATGGTAAGAGTTTTATATCTTTTATGATACAACTAAATTCAAGAATGGAAATAATACTAAAAAAAAGTAAATTTATTAAGCACCTGATATATATCCAGAATGACTGCCTATGAGAGAATATGAGCTAGGCCAGTTTTACAAATAATATAAACATAAAATTCCAAAATTAAAGAAAGACCAACACAAAAGAAAGACCTAATTTTAATGGTCTGAGTGATTCCAATGACAGCACAATACTTTAAAACACAACTAGCTTGAAAACATGTGGTTACTACTTCAGTGATAAAACAATTATATCAACTTAGAAAAATGAGTTTTCTTATCTGAATTCTAACAACTCAGCATCCTTATCCCTTGACCCCCCAAGCATTTTACTTTAAAGTTCATGGAAAGTAGACTATGTGAAACATGGTTGAAAACATTTTAACTGAGCAGTACAGTTTTTATCTTTATACCAATGGGGATTTACCAAGGTAAAAGAAATAATAAAAACTAATAGAGTAAAAGAGATTCTATAGTTAGCTATTATTTTTCATTTCCCCACATTTTCTATTTTTCACATTCCATGGACAAATAAGAATTAACTATATTGGACTTTGTAAATGTTACAGCTCAGCATTTAAAAAAACTCTAAAATTTGTATAAGCTTGCACAAATCTTTGGAAAAAGGGCAGGGCATTAATATATATATATGTGTGTGTGTCTATGTGCTTGTCTGTATATTTATAGAGAGACAGAAATAACAGAACATAACTGACTTCATAAATAGATTTTCTGGGAGTGATTTGCAAATAAGGGATCATAATTTTGACTCCCAAATATTCATAATTCATGAATATTGAGTTGTACAAGTTATAGTCATAATTCATAGAATTCATAAAATTGTAGGAGTAAATATAACTACCACATCTTTAAATGTATATTTCTGATATAGGAACCTAGTAGTCTTTCTCCAAAGTAAAAGGGAACAGGCTCGTGAGATGACTGTTGTTTATCTACATTTTGGAGGACTTTCAGTCTCAAGATGTTTTAGATACTTAAAATTTCCAGAGAAACTGAATCATTGCTTCATGTCATAGGATATTACTTTGGGGAATTGAGAGTACAAATGGGACTGAATGTAAGCTGGATAATATGTTTGGAGAACATTACCACGATCTCAGCTATGTTGCTTGCATGCAGAATGGAATAATGAAAAAGTCTCCCAAGGAGTAGATCAATGGTTATTTATATTGGTCTTTGCCATTTCCCACTCATGTCTATCTCTTCCTCTAAAATATGCCTTGGCTAGTTCCCGGGAGATCTGTCATTTCTATGTGTTTTTCCTCTCATAAGTTGCAAGCCTTTTGAATTGAAAATCAGTCTTTTTAAGTTTTTAGGTATTTATTTTGTGTTTGAATGTTTCAACAACCTAAACAGCATTATAAAGACTTCTCTCTGTAATAATGGGTGAAGTTATCGAGTTCAGGTAAAACAGCATTGAAACATTTAAAAGGAAACTAAAATTTAGGATTCCAAATAAACTCTATGAACCGACTATATAGTCTTCATAATCACATGAAGTTATATGTCATTTCTGAGCTAACCATCTTATGCATCTAACAGTGAATCTATAAGGTCTGTTTTCCTAACAAATATCTGTCATTTCCATACATGATCCTCGGTGAATCCCCACTCCTTAACTGAATGCATGTGAGACAATGACATGAGAAGGACTGCCGCTAAATCAGTCTCTCTAGTTATGGTATCAAGGCAATAGTCAATCTTAAGTCTTTGGGGCTCCTTATGATTTTTCTAGGAGCGAAAACTGAGTATGGACAAAATCTTAGTGGAAAGACTTAATATAAATTATAGAAACCGAAGAAAGGTGAGCTTTGGTACTCAATCAAGGAAATATTATAAACCACTGCATATGATAAGATCAGGTAAGTGCCCAGTTTTAAGCAAGAAATAGTAACCAAAGGACACATTTTCCATTGTGACTGAATAAAGGTTGTGTTCATGATATTTCCACGTATACCAGGGGCCACACACAAAGGACACAAATACAAAGTTCACCAAATGCAGAATATGCTCACCTGGGCACAGAGCAATATTACAAGGCTTATGATGTGTTTCAGGTCCTTCACACGGCCTTCCTCCATACTGAGGAGGTGTGCACGACCTTGTTCTTGTTCTTTGGCCTCGACCACATGTAAATGAACATAAACTCCATGGTGACCACTCCTCCCAAACTCCATGTACTGTAATAAAGCAAAGAAGCTTCAACAACAAAAGCAGAGAGGTAAAGTCAAAGATTTTTTTTCTTAATTATAAAGAAAAAAATCATCAAATAGACAGTATAAAGATATTTTAAAAGCTCAGTTAACATTCCTATTTGCCAAAAGAATACAAAGGTTAATTTGAAAATTTATTAAAATAATGCAGTATGACATGTGCATTTTTTTTGTATTTGGACAGTTACTTGTCATAAACTTTAAATGTGTTCTTTTTTAATGGAAATGCAGCTCTCTCCCTCATAGTAAAATTGCCACGAGTTATTTTTAAGTACAAGTAATATAAACTTATAAGGTAGTATAGAAAACTATATTTCTTGTAATAGATATGACCTTCTAGACTTAACTTTGTATTTAATTATATAAGGGTCAACTTAATTCTTAAAATTTCAGGACTAAAGACTTCGATACCGTCAAAAAACAAAAAAAAATCTGAGAGTTAATGGTATGTATTTTAACTAGCTTACAAGTTTCACATTTTAGAAAATAAATGTATTTCTGCCATTTTAAAAATGTGGGTGTTTAAAGTCACTGTCTTTGAATAAGCTCTATCTACTCTGTCTTTTCAAAAACTCTATCTATTTGCATAAGATTCTCCTCTTTGTTTTCTTTTAAAATGAGTGGCAAATATGAATATTTCTTTTTTCTTGCATTGGCTTGATGCCCTGGAAATCCTCCTAATAAATAAAAGTTTCTAGAGAAAGCAAATGATCTAATTAGGATGATACCTAAAATAAGTATACATACACCAATACTTCAATTATGCCATTACGATGGATTCAAACTAATCAGAAATATTAACAAAATCTGTGCTCCCTCCCTAAGAGCTATTGTGCATACATATTGATATCTTTTGCATAAAGTTCACTAGAGTTCAAAGTTTAGATCCCTTCTTTGTCAAAGTCAAATCACCAAGCTCATCCCAACTTTTACTATTTGGGATAGTAAAGAATAACAGTCTGTGGACAATACACATAAAAAGAAGCTGGGCAAAATGTGCTCTTTGGCTCAAAAGCTCCTGTCTTAATGTTGAACCTCTGGTCTTAGTGTGCTCTTAGAAGTTCATGAGCAGAAGTCATATGTGATACCCACTAGAATGAGAAGGGAGAGTAGAAATTTAGAATGGATGATGAAAAAGATTTCACTTACTCCTCAACTTTGGTAGGGGTAAGCAGATTCCATATAAAGTGTCAGAGGAGTTATGCGAGTAAATATCATCTACCTAGACTGTTTTGCGTGTATGTGTGAACCAAGTTGTTACTTAAAAATACATATATGATACCTTAATTATGAGGCACCCCATTCTCTTCTATTTATGCTATTGAGTTGCCCCAACTGGTTATGAAAATATATTGAAATATTGAAAAAGTTAGCCTAGTTTGTGTAATGCTCAGTGAAAAATTCTTCAGGTTTCTGAGAAAGTTGCTAGAAAATATGTTTTTAAAATATTACATAGATAAAAGTCAGAGAGTTAAAGAAATTAATATGTTCACATTTTTTTCATTTAAAGTCAAAAAACCAAAACCACTTTGTATCTATTGGCATAAGATCAAATAATGAGTCTATATTCAACTCTAATGAAAAAAAAATGCATATACCTATAGTTACATATAGGTATGTATGATCAACGATGGCAAAATATTTTTAAAATATTATATATGAATGTATTTTGTCATATAACACATATATCTTTAATCAGTTTTTGTGTTTATTTTTAATTACCAAGATTTCTCCATTTAAAAACAAACTTTTCTTCCCCTAGAGTTTATAGATCATATTGCTGGTTCTGTTAATTTTCTCCTCAATCAAATCAGACTGCTCTGTATTCATTGAACAAAGCCTAAAAGAAAAAAGAGCTGCTAAATTGGCAGATTTTTCTCTAGTAATCTCAAAGAAATGTTGATTAATCTTGGTGGTTTAGTTAAATCATGAAGCTGGAGTCCTCTGAAAAGTTATGTTACTCCCTACTTTTTAACACTCTATTGTTCTATGGTGAAATTTCATGATTCCTCCACATCATTTATAAAAAATTTTTTTCAAATGCTTAAAACCCCAAAATTATTAATAATAATTTGTTGTACATATTATTGAATAAGTTGGAAATTATAATACATATCTTATAATTTTATAGATGCTATTCATAAGATTTATTTTAAAGAATAAAGATATTTTTTATTTTAGAAACAAATTATTATATAAATTCTTTTACTTTTCAGTAAATTATGAAAATCTGTAAATAATCTAGTTCACTTGGAAAATGTGCTTAATAAAACCAAGCAACTTTAATCAAATTAATCCATCTTTATAGTTTTCTTCTTTACTTAGCCACTAGCTATATTATCATATCCCTACTCTGTGCAATCTAAAGATGAAATGAGGAATATACAATATACAAATTATATTATTACCAGATTTTGAAATAAGCATACAAATTACCTTATAATTTACATTGGGATGTATAAAACAACTCCTTTAAGTGAAAGATTTTTTCTTAAGAAATATATAGATATGGATACTGTGACATGTACCAAAAAAAAAAAAAAAAATCAAACCATTCCTTAGCCCAAATAAACTTCTAAAGGATTAGGACACATATAGAGTAGACCAGTGGTTCTCAACCAGGGGCAGTTTTGCCCCCCAGGGGACATTTGGCAATGTCCAGAGAAATTTTTGATTGTCACAGCTCAGGGGAAGGAGGGATGCTACTGGCATCCAAGAATGCTCAGGCCAGCCTCCCACAACAAAGATTTATCCATGTCAAAATGTCAATAGAACCGAGGTTGAGAAACCCTGGAAGAGATCATAAAACTGTAAGTCAGAAACCAGGACAGTAAATACATAATTTAATGTAGCTCTTTACTTTCTCAATTTACTTGCTATTTAACTCTATCATTTTCTGCTCTGAGTAATAGAAATTTTTGAAGAGGCTATAATGTCCAAGCAACAGTCTGCAAAAAGCTGGATGTCTTATGATCCATGTTAGAAGTAACACATTATTATGCAATTTAGTTAAGAAAACCCTTCTTTTGAAATTAGAATAATATAAGCAAAAGGCAGCTAATTTATAATACTATAGATTAGTCTTTAGTAGGTCAAATAAATACAAGCTCAAATTCTATCATTCCATATATTTTATGGAAAGTGGCCTTGGCATTCATTTTGTCCTTGTGTCATTTCCATTAATTAAATGCCAAACACACTTGAATATCCATAGTGTGACAACTAGGTTATTGATATTTGAGCTAATTTTCTACTTGGGAATTTAAAGTATTATTTTAGAAAGATATTTACACTGTTTAGGTACTATTTAAGTTTTTAAAATTACTTTTGGTTACAGTTTTCATGACATACTATATTTTAAAAAAGTACATATTTACCGGCATGGCAAGTAACTAAACAAAATACTGAACACAAAATATTTCATAATGAATACAATAACCATCTAAAAGATACCCTACTTCTTATAGTGAAATACTTATTTTATATTTTTAAAATAGCAAAGTTGCCAAATTAGTGTTCAGTTTTAGAAAATTAAGAAGAAATCAACAAAACTCTCCATTCTCTTAAATTCAACATCTGAGCTATAACAATGATAAAAAGACACATTTTTCTTATCATCAGTATTATTTAACTAAATTTAGAAAGACAAACCTAAAGTACATGAAGGTGAAGAGGAACTAATGATTAGTATGTATTTCTCCAATAGCTATAATAGTAGAAGGTTTAAGAATTGAGGAAAACTTTACAATCAGAATATTATTCAGTTTTCTAAACGTCAGACACAGAGTGAAAGGGAGAGCACTCTGGTCCCACTACAGATGCTCTCCTTGCCCAGTGAAGGGATTAATCAGCAGTCCCTGGCAGAAAGATGGAAGTTTCCATATGTCAGCCGAACGACTGCGGATAACGAGTGGCTGGAAAGTAAGCACTGAATGGAGACTTGCGGAGAACACTTTAGCACCCTCTTAGACTTCCACTTGGGAATCCATTTGCCATTAGACTCTACCCTTGTATGTTGAAGCGCACTTGATTTTTCAGAGGGATACTGAGAAGATAAATGTACATATCAAGCACAGCTTAATTCTCTATTGACACTTTTCTCATTGCCCAGAACAGGAACTTTGATACTGTAACTAGGGGCCAGCTTTAAATATGAGACAATGTACTATACCCACACCTAGTTGAAAATCCACAAGCATTTACTCATGAGGTCATTTTAGGTACAAAATTGAGAAATTTGATAATTTCAAAAACCTCCAGCTCATTTATTTTCTTGCCTAACAGACCTAGATTCTGTTTGCTCTTCCACCCCTGGTTTTGTCATCTTTTTTTATTATCCTCCCCTTCCATTACCTCTGCAAGCACTTATTCCCCGATTTTTTTTTTTTTTTCCACTTGATGCTCCTTCTCACCTAGTTTAATTCCCACCGACTCATGGATTTTTCTTGTGTTCACTGGGAATTTTGCTGCTTCCTGCTAATTCTGTCTTCTCTTCCTCATAGTTTTCTGCCCTGTTTAGCTTTTAGTTCTACCTTAATCTGCTGCTCTGCATCTCCCAATTCCATTATAGAGGGATTTCCCATCTCATGCATCAGCTCTCCTCATTCTGCCCACCACTTCCTTTCCCTTTTGTTTCTTCCAGATTGCCTTTTCTTTTATTGTGACAAAAAAACAACAACAACAACAACAAAAACAAACCGTAACAGAAAACTTATCATCTAAACTATTTTAAGTATACAACTCAGTAGCGTTAAATATATTCCCATTGTTGTAAAACAGGTCTCCAGAATTTACTCATTTTGCAAATCAAAACCCTGTACCCATTTAACAACTCCTCCAGACTGTCTTTTAATGGGTTGCCCTTGCTCATTCTGCTGGGAAATTGGGACTATCCCTGCCCTTCCCCCATGCCACCCACTCTCAACACTTACTTTTAGCAACTGCAAAATCAGCCATCTCTGGAAATGGAAGTCATCAGAAAACTTTTACCCACAGTGTAGCAGATGAAAACCTGGTGCAGTGCCTACCCTTCTCTTGATGCCCACCCCGTTTTGGAGGCCCCTGGTGAATGCAAGTCCAGTATCAGTTGTAATGGTCAATATGTTTTGACCATGGCCCATCCACCAAATAGCTGAACAAAAATATAAACCAGGAGATTCACAACATCATGTGCTTTGGACTTCGTGAAAGAAAGCCCAAATTCCTTTTTGTACTCATTTTTACATGAAAGTCAGTAATTCAAGGGGAGATGCCTATAATATGCATGTGGGCCTCAAATGAGAACAAAATGTTAATGTCACCTGGAAATGCTCACCCCACCTGGGCAAGTTACCAGGCTGTGCTCCATTTAACATTGAAGATTTTTCTTCCCCATTAATCACTTGAAAGTTTACAATGCAGTGGATGGCTTAGATAAGGACAGTCACTTGAATGAAATAAATTAACAGAATGTCCTTTGGTCAGGGGAACTATTTTCTCTGATAGAGCCAAATAAGTAAAAGAAAAACAGCTGACTGCTTTAAAGACTGTATCAACCACTGCCTTAAACAATGGATACAGATCACATTTCCAGTATGCCTGCCTGCAGGTTACATTTCCTCAAATATTCAATTGGACATTTTTGCCACCTGAAACAAGGAAAGCTCTTATAATCCTATTAGACGTAGATACAGAAATTTCAAGCGTATTGTTGCCGTGGGTAGGAGAGTCACTTACATAATTTCCTGACTGCTTGAAAGCAGAAATTATCACATGTATGACAAAATTTCACAGCTGAATACGAGTTAAACTTATCCACTTTAATTAAAATGTCTATACCCAGTTCATATGAACATAACAAATCTTTCCAAATGCGTAGCATGACACAATTCAATAACATCCACAGTTGTAGTTGCTGCTAACACTACCTGGACAGAGGGCAGTGTTATTGCAAACCCTTGATTCTCTTAATGGGCCGCTGCAGTGTGTCCCGTAAGGTGATACACAAGTTCTGGTTCGCACCTGCGACCCTTGACCACAAGTAACTGAGCATGTGCTCCACTGGGACCACTCTTCCACACCAGATTCACCTGTGTGCAAGACAACAAATAAACATGAAATACCGCTTTGAATATTCATCTATTAAGCATCATACCAAATTGACATTATGACATGCACGAATAGTTTAAATGTAAAAATATGACATCACATCAAAAGGTACAAGAAAACATTTCAGAGAAAAATGTATTTAAAGGGAGATACATATGACACTGATGTGAGGTCCAAGTTTGTTATAACCTTGTTAGGAAAACTACTCTTCACGAAGCCTCTGTGCTACACACACTAGGGGACCAGTCAGCATTTTTCAACAAGGATTGCTGAAGGGACCCTCTTCAAGCCAATCTAAGGCTTTGTCCTCTGGGTGGGAGAGGAAGCAAAATGTATTGCTAAATGTACTCTGGCTTCAGGGAGCAGGAATATATTGATGTATTCTTCCCTAATCCTTCACTGCATAGCAGCCTCCATTCTTATGCTGGATAAGGTGGGAATCTGGGCATATCTAATTTTTATTGTGTTAAACACAGGCATTTATAATTTATTTCTAGTGCAATTCTTACTTTTTCATTCTATGACAGCTATTTATTTTGTGATAATTTGTTTAAAAAGCTGCTGCTCACAAATTTCCTGATGATGTAGAGGAGTGAGTTTTACTCAAAAGGAAGGAAAGTTTCTCTATGATTTCTATTAACTTATTCAAAATAGGGCCCTAGAAAGCCAATGAATGTCTGAATTCATTAATTTTCTTGGAGTAAGCATCTCACTAAAGTTACGTCTAGTTTCTGTTATTAGCTAAGTCATGTCCAAAAAAGACTTAAAAGTCAAGAATTCCCAAGACCATCACAATGGATTTCTGATTCTGTTGACATCAGATTCAGGATAGATTTTTAACACTGATTTGAAAAGTTGCAGTTGTTTTTCCCCAAATACAAAATTGGGACATTTACCTGCTAGTAGGGAAGAACTTACGTTAGTTATTTCATTGTGAGAAAGGTTTGCAGGTGAAGTGTTTCTGAATACTTTTTATCACTGACTATACAAACCAAGGAACAGTTTATATTTTATAAGTTCTGCTTAAAATTTGCCTTTGAGTTATCACTCAAAAAATAGAATATGATAATTTATTTGTCCCTATCTTTTTTCTTTGGAAAGGTTAGTAAATGACATAGAAATTACTTGCAGTGCTACTCAAGACGGCTGGTCCATAGACTGGTACTTCAGGACAGAAGGAGGTTGGACCAGAATGTAAACTCAACTTGCTGATTTCTTCACTGAGAATTTCTTTTTACCAAACAGACAAACAAAAAAGTTAGCTAAAATAAAACACGTGCTTGGTAAAGTAGTTGAATTTACATTCTGGTATAAGCCTCTTATCTCCTCAGGGGCCCCGAAACACGAGTTCACAGGTAAGCATAGGTTCACCACCTACAATTTGGGTAGCACCATTATAAAGATTCCTTTTTATATTGGTCGGTGTTATGCACCTGGAGGCATAGATTATAAGGCATTTATGATTAGATACATATCATAAGGGCACAGACAGTGGTAACTGAGATGATGTATTACATCAAATAGGACTTTTTTTTAGTGTTGGATCAGTATTTTTCCTGAAAGTCCTCTATAGATAACCCTGATTATTTTAGCCTTTTTTGTCTTCAGCAATTTATATTTAACTACTTCATAATAATGGATGACCATTTGAATAATATTTAAAGGCAGGCCTCATAATTTGTTCTTGTACATTAAGGAATACTCTAAAAATTAAAAAATCATTATTCTGGAACCCAATAATATGGCAATAGTTAAAAAATATCCACACATATATGTATATATGGACATAAATATTTAGGGATGAAGAATTTAAGAATAAAGTCAGGAAAAATATAATGCAAATCTTTTTCTTTTGATATTTCAACCTGTGTTGTGATGAGAGTAAATGAAGTAGAAATATTATGTTGTGTGTCATTAATTAAGAGCTAGAAAACCTTGAACAATGTGAACTCTATAAGTAAAATGATAAAGGTTACGCATGAAATTGTTATATTTTTCCACAAAAGCAGTCCTTCTCTTACCCTGCCTTGTTATGATGGCATTAAAATGTTTTTATTAAATTGAGCAATGAATCAGGATCAAGATCCATTTTTAAATGTATTTCTGTACAAATATTTAAAAATCTGGGTTGCTTCTGAGCATATACTATAAATTGGCCTTCTTCACTTGCTCAAATTGATGGTTCATTTTCTTGATCAAAAACAAAACAAATAAATGAATAAAATACATATTGGCTTTCACATTGTGAATCAAATTTTGCCATTCAAATACCAGCCTACCTACCAAAATGACCTCATTAGATTTCAAATGGTATAGTTTCAAGTGACATTTCCACTAACTAGTTGTGATTTCCATGCTGACACTTCTTGATTCCAAAAAGTGTGAAGACTATTCTGGTCCAGCACTTTGGGTAACTGTGAGAAATACCTCATATACTTTATAAGAAAGATATGTATATTTTTAAAAACTCACTGACATTAAAATAGCTAAGTATAATACAAAGTGTACTGTTTTTAATATATGTGTCTTTGGTGATAGCACCAACTATTCTGGTTCCTTAGCTTGTAACAGAGAAGTCACATGAAACATGGTATGGAACACTGCAGTATCTAAGGCACTATTAAGGCTCTTTATCCTGACATGAAACATGAAAGAGGACTGGAAAAGCACTGTAATTAAAGTCAGAGGACCTGTGTTTGATGGGAAGCTACTGAGTATTAGTTCTGTGACCTTGAGGAAGTCACTTTATTTCTCTGAACCTCCCAATAAATTGGGTGATACATCTACCTCAAAATGCACATGTGAAGATTAAATGAGATAGTATATGACTGCATTTTAAATTACAAAAAATATTGATACAAATTTTTGCTAGTATGTTAAAATCATTAAATTAGAAACATACTTTTAATTTTATATTTCTGTTTTGATAACATGCTATCTTTTACTAATATAGGCTATTTTCCCCATTGGAATACAGGAGCACTTTCTTAAACATGTTTATAAGATCATTTGATGACTATGATGTTAAAAAGCACAAGTAAGTGCAATTAAATTGTCTTAACCCATCTTTTGGTATTTAACTTGGATGTCTATATTAAATATCTGTATCTTATCACTTCATTTCATTTTTTACCATAAATATAAACTGTGTTCTAGGCTATTGGAGATAGCCTATTCAGTTATATTTAAACTAGTTTATCTCAATTATTGGACTAACCAAAATGATTAAGTTATTTTGGTATAGTAACATTATTTTACCAAATGTTACTCTTTTAAAAACAATTTCCACACATGTTATTATTTATAGAAAGCTTGCTTTTCAGACACAGGGTTTACTGATCATATTGGTTGAAGAGACCAGGTTATTCATTTTGAGAAGTAATTCTTAACTATAAAGGTTTATAGGTTTTGTATTGTTTTCCCTCATGACTAATATAAAATATATATTGTAATGTCTTCCATCATTCAATTTTACCTCTATTGCAGTTTTCTTCATTCTCAAATTAATGTCAGCAAATATTATCATTGTTTATATGTAACACCAGTTTCCTGGTTTGAAAGACCAACAGAAAAGTTTTATAAGTAAACTTGACTTTTGTAAGATTTTATTACTTACTGCACTTATTCAGACTAACTATCTTAACACCTAAAGAAAGTATAATTTCAGAAAGTATTGGAGGGAAAAAAACAGTCTCTCTCTGTTTAGTTGCTTGGTGTCAAATTACCTATTTTAAAAATTATTTAAAATCATACAGTTTCCCAGTCTTCTATCAGTATTATAGTAATTTAAATTTAAAATAATATTATATGTGTTTTTATATTTACCTAAACTATTTTTGCTTTAAAATAAAATAATAAGTATTATGCATCAATCCAATATTGGACTTTTCAGAACTTTAATTTTTCAGAACTTTATTTTTTATATTTTCAGAACTTTAATTTTTCATTGCCTTTTCTAAAGTATTGTTAACAATATAAGGAAACAGTTTTAACTCTCCTCATGGATCTATTTAATAAGTGTTTCATCTACTTTACCAAATCATGTGTTATTATATTTTAGATACAAAACAATGCTTGAAAAGCAACAAGTAAATGAAAACAGAAAATAGCAATTTCTCATTAAGAAAACATCATGTTCCTTGTGATCTGAATCTGCAAAATAGGTTTTGGCTGAGAACTGAATTCTCTTGGTTTATGTCACAGGCAAAAACTTAATTTATATAAAATCTGCTGGCCAAATTGCATAATATTTATACATCAACTAATTTTACCATATTACTGGGAATTTAAAAATGTAGCTCACCATTTCACTCCCAAATGACCCCATTTTTAATAAATTTCAGCAAGCCAGTGACTGCCACCTCTTGTGCAAAAAGGAAAAACATCTATAATCTTGCAGAAATGCCCCTGTGAGATGACACCAGGAAGAGGCTGAGTCATCAGTCCATGCCATATGCTTCTAGTTAGAGTCTAATACTCCCCAATCTCTGGTCAGTGCTTGAGACTTTTTGCTTCGTGAAAGGGAGAAAAATACATTTAATAATTTTAAAATTTACCTGACCCTGGCAAATGCACTTTTGGACCTGTTCAAGCAAATTCTAAAAATATGTCACCTTTTGTTAAGTAAGAAGCTGCACCAAAAGCAATCCAGATAAGCAAGTTTTCCTCAATCCTGGGTGTGGCTGCAATATATATATTAATATAAGCTAAAAATATGCCCTTAAGGTAGAATTTATTATAAACGTTCTTCCTGTTCTGAAGAATTCTTTGACCTACTTACAACGAATGTGTTGAACTCTACTACTCACCCATTACCAAGAGCACAATCCATTAAGAATGTTTGCATTTTTAAGTTGTAGATTCAAATTTAATGTTCATAATAAATAGCATAAGAAAATATAACTAAAAGAAATATTTATTCTTCAAGAGAATTTCATCAAAATCAGTCATTATCATGTCAAAAAGTTGATCAAGTATTTGAAACTTCAGTATTAATGGTGAAACAGATCATCCAGATTGGAATGTATAAAAGTTTATAAAGGCATAGATAAAACTGTTAGTTTGCAATTTCCTGAAATAAAAGTGACAGCTAAAAATGTTCATAACACAGTTTAAATACATTTTCATCTAAGAATGTACTACATGCAATGTAAACAGATGGAATTACAGCCCATTTATTATGATGAACCAACATATAAATGCATTAAATTGTGCTATATATATATATATTTTTTTTTTTCCCCACCAAGGGAGGTATTTGAAAGTAATCTAATTAGTTTAGGATTAAAAATTTTACAAACCAGAAAGTGATTTTTGTTGATATTTAATTGTTTGGAATGTATTTATGGCTTACTAGTAAAGACTATCAATTTTTTATTATTAAGCTTATACAGCAAAAAACTCTAGTTTCAAATAAAAAAATTCTGAAAAAAGTTTCTAATTTCCATACATTTTAACATTTAATATTTATATGATGTATGACATTTGAAAAAATACTCAACATCTATTGCTAAGTTAAATTTCATCATTTACAGTCCTATTTAAAATTCTAGTTCTGAAAAGTCCTATAATAACCAATTATTGATGAAATAACTGTTGACTTTCTTTAAAAGTTTAAGGATACATGTTAAGAAGTTAATTGACATGAGTAAATAATAATATGTAAATCCTAAATGTCTCATACTGAAAACAGCATAAATCTTACACAATTTTTTGGTGCGCTTTTCAACTCAAAGCTACTTCATTTATGGACTTTAACTGGTGACGGAAAAAAAAAATGGCTCAAAAAAATATCAGCTCCAAAAACTGACAAATGTGCAGCAAAAGATTATGAAAACATGCAGTGGTTTCATTAAATTAACAACAATAAATAGAAAAATGTAACTAACGTATTACCAGTTTGTGCCATAAATTTAGCAGCATCAGCTTGTTCCTGAGGGACCCTTTTTTCATGAACAGATCGAGGTCGCTGACTTTTAATTGTATGATCTCCCATCATTCCAAATTCTAAAGACAGAATAAAGGTATATGAAAGCTTGTGTGTAGACATTTCTCACAAATTACATTACTGTCTCATGCAATATGTTCCTACATATACCTAGAAGTTATTGATTAAATTTACAGTTCTAAATTTGCGAGGTTGATCTACTTGGAATATTTCTAAACTCAAGTCAAAAAAAAATCTATAAACAAGAGCAAGGTTTCAAGAAACAATAACAGTTGATAGAATGACACATGAGGTTTTAAGTCAGCTCAAATAACAAATAGTGTACGCTTTTCTGAATGTTTCCAAGCAATACGTCAGAAAAAATACAACCACAGTGTTAACTGTTGTTTTTCAGGGAGAGAATCCTGACTGCATAATACCCCCTTGCTCTGCTGAGCAGTAATCACCCCCCCACCCCCACCCTGAGGTTTTCAACACTTACTCTTGAGGAATGAATGAATAATCCTGTAACCTGGCTTTCCTGAGGTAAACAAACATTCACTTAAGGGAGTATTTGTCCAAAGATGGAGTTGCTCTTAGTGTCCTTTGAAAGCTCATTGATATTGAAGTAATTCTAATTCTCTCCTGCCCTACCCCCAAATAGTTGCTCATCTCTTTTCTAACCACATGTAAGAGTGTTTTCTCTTTTAAAAGTTCTGTTTAAAAAAGAGATGGCTCCAGGTTTCTGTTGTTTCATCCTTTAATGTTATATCTCTTATGAAAGGCAAAAATATCTGGGCCTAACTCAGTGACAAGGGGGAAGAGGAAAAAATAAGTTGAACGAAAAACAGACTCCACATAATATATTTTTGAAAAATTCATATGCTTGGAATTCTGCAAGAGTTCCGTGCTTCTGACACTGTTGCTGTAAACCAGTGCTGTTTTAATAAGACAAAAGCCAAATTTATGGGATCATTGTTGAGTCTGGCTCAGGGGAGGGAGGGTGGGAGGAAGGGGATTCCCTAGGAGCAGGCTATCATAGTGTTTCTATTACATCAAGACAATTGCTAGGCCCTTAAGACCAGGACTTGGATACATGACAAAGATGGTTGAGTAAAACATGTTCTAATGATAGTACAGATATATTGCCAGAACCAAAGTCAATATTTGGGAATGTATAATTCTACCTTTTCCAATTAATCTTTAGGCTTCTGCTAAAACAATACAACGTCCTTTGTGCAATTGAGCAGTGTGTTTTGTAAGTACCACATTTTTTTTTACGTAAGGAGAAAAGACTATAGCACACATTTTTGTCCATGCTGGTGAGTTCTCACATAAAAATTAAAGTGTGGCACCTGACAGACTGATTTGTCAGAAATTCTTTCCAGATATTCTACTCAAGAGAACATCCCAAGAGAAATCTGAGAAATCTAAATGTGTCTTTGTTTTTGTCAGTTTAGATAAAATCCAAGGCAGGAAATGGAAATTTTCATAAAATGTCAGTTGGCTTACTCTTGTAAAATCCATCATTATTTTCCATTGCCGCCAACATCCTCTCATTCCATTCATTTATGTACGCTGCCTAAACTATGTTTCATTATACTAATAAGAAGCATCTGATAATCACATATCATTTAATGATTCTGGAAATTGACTACTTAGAAAATTTATATCTAGGGACGCCTGGGTGGCTCAGTGGATTAAGCCACTGCCTTCGGTACATCGGGCTCTCTGCCCAGCAGGGAGACTGCTTCCCTCTCTCTCTCTGCCTGACTCTGTACCTACTTGTGATCTCTCTCTCTGTTGGGTAAATAAATAAAATCTTAAAAAAGAAAAAAGAAAGTTTATATCTAGACTCACATACTACCCAGTATTTTAAAATATTATATATTACTGAAAATTTTGGGGATCTGAAACAGAAAAAGAAATTCAGTAGTAATTTTTATTAACATTATGTTTTACCTTCTGTCCTTTTGAATTTATCATTGAAATTGTGTATGTGTGCATGTTTAGCACTTAGAACATTTAAGTCAGAGTACATGTATGCAAAAATAAGTTGCAGGCTTTGATGGTCACATTAACAAAGTTTTAGCACTGGGAGGGAAAAGAATATCCAAAAAAATTTTTTTCCATGCCTACAACTTTTTTTTTTCTGCTGCTGTTGCTTCTTTTTTTTTTTTTTTCCCTTACAACTTCTTTTAGTAAGTAACTTTATTACCTGTTCTAGAAGAAGACAATTCTTCAAGTCAATGATAGCGTGAAAATAGCCTATAATCTGTTTTCTAAGAATAGGTTGTTTATTTGTATGAGGACTATAATCTTGAAATTTACAGGTCCAAGTATGTTGGCGGACACTGCTGATATAATTTTAAGAGTGTCATATTAAATTTTTAATGATTTCTAAAGTTTAAATACAAGTAAAGTACTTATCTTAAAAGCAGATATTAGCATCTCTGTGAACTATTTCATATTATTAGCTGGAATGTGATTTAAATCTCTCAACAGGTATGATACAAATTAAATTTCAGTGTTCTTCACTGTAGTCACTTCTACTCAATTATACTCATCATCAAAAATCAATGTTATGTGAGCATTAGTGCTGCTGCTACTTAATACTGGGATACTTAACACTAGGTCACGGTATTTAAGAAGAAATTCTTTAATCATCTATTACCTTGATTATGTATTTTTGTATAACTGAAGCTTTCAAATGAAAATTTTGATTATTTCTGTCAATATAATTTATCTGGAAAACTACTTTTAAAAACTGAGAACTAATAGGATGGCTTGATATAACTAAATTCCCTGTAAGGCAAAAGACATGCTATTTATTTCTTTTTCTCAGGTGGAAAAACAACACTATGGTGGTATTTTTTGAATATTCCAGACCTATTGTTTCTGACCTAAAACAATCTGAATTTGTAAGTGAATCATGTAAACTATTATCTAACCAAGTGAGTTTCTTTTGCTAATGTTTATGTGCCAAGTGTTTGAAAAAAAAATACATCTTTGTTTTAGGGTTGTTGTCAGTGGTTGAGATTTAATAACAAATGTTTGGTTCCATCCATATGTCACAATGGGATATTTTCAAAACATGAGTGCTCCCTTTCATGATAATTTGATTTTCTTTTCTTCTAGTGAAAATAAAGGCCAGCTGGATCATCCAAACTTAGAAAAAAACAAGGTATTAGTTTTGCTATTATTTTCTTACGTGGTGAATGTGGGTTGAGGTAAACCTTAAGCATGTCATGCTCTCTGGATAATAAAAGTCCTTCATGGGTTGTTGATTTATATTCATACGATTCTGAGTTGGCAAAGATAATATACTACATTAGTTACACAAGGAAAATAGCATAACCAAATAAAAAGATGATCTGTTTTGTGTAAGCAATGAAAAGCAAGTTATGAGATCAAATGAAGGAATGTCAGCATAATATTGTGTATGTAAATACAGTACATGGCTTATGAAAATACAGGGTTATTTCCTATATATTTATACTGATGGTATCAATGAAGTGGTGGGTAAATAACCGTATGCATGTATAAAACTCAAATGACTGCCGATGACTTTCATATGACATTTTTCTCATACAATCTTTCAATGTGCTTCTTAACAAAAAACAGTAGTCTCTGGAAGTAAGACATACTCAAAGCTACATGAAAGAAAGGTTTTGAAAACTTGCTATCTTAAGCATAGTTTTATGTCTTCTCTTCCCCCAGCCAGAAATATGTAAGAGGATCATTAAGAAACAAATAGACTTGAAAACTGACTCTTGACAGTCAGTTGTTAGTTGTGAAGTTTTTGTCTGGAAATCAAGGGTTATAATAATATGAAATCACGATCACCAATAAATGAAAACATACACACATCCATTTGCTATTTTACCAAGTGTTTACTTTTCAATGTGCAGGCAAGTGGTGCATCAGATTATCTGATAAGTTATTACTGCATTCTGTTTTATGATATAAGTACTAACTTTACTTGTTAACTAACTTTCCTTGGCATTTCCATAGAAACCACCCTAGCCTGGCCATGACAGCTTCTCAACAAATTCTCAAAGTTATGCCTTACTTACATTCTATCATCAACCTGCACTACTCTTTGTCTTGGAGATGGTTAAACCATTGCACCATTTCTATTATCTTTCTCTATATGTAATACCCATTTTTCTATCCATGCCTGCAGTAAAACACCTCCCCAAGTCCCACTCCCTAAATTATCAACAATCATAATCAGGCTATCTTTCTGAATTTCTATTTCATGTTGTAACAATAATGGATTTTTATTTTAATTTTCAGATTGTTTTATTCCTTGTACTAGATTATAAACTTTGAGAAGGAAATATGGTTTATGAGTTTTTTTTTTTTTTTTAAGATTTTATTTATTTATTTGACAGACAGAGATCACAAGTAGGCAGAGAGGCAGAGAGAGAGAGGAGGAAGCAGGCTGTCCGCAGAGCAGAGAGCCCGATGTGAAGCTCGATCCCACGACCCTGGGATCATGACCCGAGCCGAAGGCAGCGGCTTTAACCCACTGAGCCACCCAGGCGCCCCTGGCTTATGAGTTTTAAAATCACTTCCTGCTCTGTACCTAGCTGGGACTCATTATTTATGTATTTTATAAATACCATTCATATTAAGAGTTGCTTCTCCAAAATGCAACTTTCTAGATGCCTAGAACCCTTTCTTAAACTTGCTTGGTGAACAGTTTAATGGGGAAAAAATAAAATTTTTAGTTAAGTATTTGAAAGTTAGTCATGTATGATCATGATGGTCAACATTTCTTTATCCATAAATATATTTAGGTTATTATTTAAATAATTGCAATATTACCTTTTTTTAAAGAAACTTAAATCTCACAAACCTAAAGAAAGTTTAATGCCTTAAAAACAAAGCTTAATTTTTTTGTCAGTAAACATCTAGTAATTACTTACTAAATTACTTACAGTAAACATTTAGTAATTACTTACAAAAATAAATGAAAAATAGTCTCTGCTATTCTGAAGTTCATAGCCCACGGAAAACCACTACACATAACACAAACATTTGGTATATATAAAATTATTTATTTTAATCAAAATATGAAGCTCCACTCAAAACCCAGTTTTTATATTAATTTCCTAAATATCACCCTTAACTAGAATGACTTGCTAATGTATCTCAAAGAGAAAATAAATCTTTTCAGCCATGCAACTGGACATTTGAAGTGACATTTCATTTGTCATAGCATAACAAATAAGGATATTAAATGTATAACTTGGCACAAGAAGGATTCTATCATCTGGCTAGATTATGATAGTATAGACAAATAAAATCTGTTAAGAAGCAACCAGGCATTTTTATAAAATAAGATTATTATATTTAAAGCATTCTAAGTTTGTATTTTGTCAGAAGGATGAGTTACTAAATGTGTTCATTCATTTTTACACTTTTCGTAAATGGAGTTTTCACAATTGTTTTGCATGCACTTTTTTGGTGCATATCATAGCTGGGAGGTATTTAGATAGTGAAGAGCAGTCCAGATTATCAGTCATTACGATATCTTTCTGTTTTCTGAGTTTTTAAAAAATGTTTTGTGACATTTGATCAGACTTCAAAATTGTATTCTCTCACTCAACAGCTATATGAGTGCCTACAGAGTCAGGTGCTTTATGAAAAGATAGAAATGTTGGGGGAAAGACTATAATCTGTATTATCAAAAACATTTTTAGGCTGGCAAGGATGTTAGAAACAAAGAATATTAAAATTAGACATCATTAGTCGAAATCCTGAAGGACATTGGTTAAAAATACTATTGATTATAAATATACTAATTTCATTTTTTCTAAGAACCAATCAAGATAGAATATGTGGATAAAAGACAATTTCCAAAGAATTCAAGATTGAGAGCCAAATAAGAAATTAAGAAATATCAGGAAATATGTTGGTTAATTGAATTTAAATAATAAAAAAAGAAATATCAGGAAATATTTAAAATAATTTTTGAGAAAACTGAATTAATAAGAGGTATTTATAATAAAATAAATTAAGAAATATTAGAAATAAGAGAAATCCATCATTAAAATTTAAGGGGATAATTAATATTCTTTCTTTCAAATTATTTCTCAGTTCATTGCCATAGTTAGATACCTGGTTATAGGAAGCAAGAGGCTCTTTCTTACAATAACAAAGTAGAATTTTGTTTTTCAAAATACTCCCACAGAAATAATTTTATTAGGTAGTTGGCATGACTCTGTTAAGTAGATGGGTAATTTTATGCCACTTCTAAAAATGGACAAACCAGGGAATCGTCAAAGGGCATACTGCTAGTATGTTTATAGAAAAATTTAAAATGTTCAGGAGTTTTCAGTTTTCAATTAAGTTGTTAAATTATGAAACATAATATACATTGTAGAAGAAATTTTCAAGTATATTTAGTGCATATTTTCTTTGACAATGATGTTATATTTTAATTTATCTTTATTTGAAATAGGAACTTTGAAATAATTTCATATAATGATGGATTTATTTTTAGATCTCCTCAAATATGTATGTGAAAACTACATAACAAAACAACTTATTTAGAATGATTCCAAGAAAGTTAGGGTTTAAACCCTTAAATCATTGTTTTTATTCTTATTTTGTCATCCTTCTGGGAAATGTTAGTAAATTGGATACACAATTCCATGTAAGAAATCATCAATGTGTGTAATCACGTAGAATTATTTGTTAATATTTCTTATACATTAGCCAATTGCATTTTATGACCTCATCTCTTTTTGAGATAACTATTGAATTTTTATAAACTGCCAGTAATGATTTGCTTGAAAAATATCTTATTTGTTGGTAATAGGGAAAATAAATGCAGAAACACATAAATGATAAATGCAATTCTACTTCTAATAGTAAACAAGTAGCCGAATGTGTTTCTTATTGACCTGTGTTAGAATTTAATTCAACACTAGCATATCGGTGGCAAAATAAGATGCTTTACTGTGAACTTTCATACCTCTGGCAGAGGACTAAAACTCTTACAGTATAAGATTTGAATTATCCTATTGCTAGAGTGGCCCCCAAAGATCCTAGGAAATTTAACATATAAGAAAGTAAACTAAATTGTCCCTGGATAAATATTTCTATATTTTCTTAACAAAAACAGGGCTTGGTTGCTTTCCTGCCAAGCTTTCTGACATGTACAGTGATCCTCAGTGGGCAGAGTAGACTCTGTAGGGATTTCCAAATGGAGAGGAAGGCTGCTTTGGGAATGACAAAAGACTTGTCTTTCAGGCTTCCCTGGAAGGACAAAAATGAATGAGTCACCTAGTGATACGAAGCCAAATTTTTCTGAAGGGAAACTGATTGGCCCAAACAATGATTTTAGAACTTAAGAAATGTGTGGTAGGGGATAGGGAGAACTGAGGCAGCGGGGTATTCAGGGTTTAGTACCATAAGTTGCTATTATTAATGGAAGATAAAGTGTGAAGAAGAGGGACAAGAGATATTCCTGAAAGGATTGTTGGAGAGGGAATCAGAAACCTCCCTTATGCCTTACTAAGAACCCTGGAATGTATCTCTATTTGACTAAATGTGAAATATTTGTAAGGGTTTACACAATAAGCAAGGAATCAGGGTTTGATTTGAATTTTAGATAAGTTAATTGAGGAATCCAGAGCGACTATGGGGAACAAAATTAAGGCAGTATAAACTATGATGAAGCTATTGCAATTGCCCAGATAAGACTGTGACCAGGTTGAGAGGAAGGTTTGATGATTACTGGAAGCTCCTAGCTTGGGTGGGCAGGTGGATGGGGAGTATGTACCCCCACTAAATAAAGAATTAGAACCACACACAAAACACTGGCCAGTCATAGCTTACTGCAGGCTGAGTATATCTTTGGACCACTGGGTTCAACCTGTTGGAAACTAGAGCAATTTTCAGTGCCCCAAAAAGTTTATAGGAGAAGTCTTTTATAAGGAAATCTATGCTTAAAAAAATGAGACTTTTTAGTATGATATTTTTGATAGATGTTACCTTTGTATATATTATATATATCATATTATATATATAATCATGTATTTATTTAGACATTTTAAGAAAATTATTGCTCTCTAGTTTTGAATTTAATTATCCTTAAAATCAGTGAGCATATTCAAACTTGCTTCTGTAAGTTATCATTATTAGTATTGAAGCCCACGTGGCATTCTATAGAAAACTAAAAATGTTTAGCTTCTTCAAAGCAGTGCTTCATATACTTAAAGACAATTTTAACTAAAATGTAGGCTAATACTGAATATAGAGAACAGACAAATCAATGGGCAACTGGCAGGTGCAGCTCTTACTTCAGAGGATCAAGCCTTAAGTTCTCTTGGCCTGTTCACTCTTCTTGCAAAAGGGAATCCTGGGAACATGATTCCTAAAGTCTTTTTAAGCTCTAAAATTACATTGTTTTTCTCAGGTCAGAAATTGGCCCATGAACATACGAACTATCTCTCAGCAGAGGAACAGGCCTAGAGGACCTGACCAAGCTTGATGAATGGGTCTGTACACAGATACACATGCATTAGAGTCTAAGTAAAACAGAGTGGTGGTTGCTTCTAAACATTTTCTTAAGTCAAGCATTGTTGAACAGTTAACTTGATCCATGTCTGAGCACTAAACCAAGGTTTACTTTGCATTTGAGGTCTCAAGTGCTCTAATACTTATTTAAACATATATACCTATGCTGTAGCTAACATCTACACTGGAGAGGAATTTTTTTTAAAAGAAGATTTATATGCTTCCAAAGGTAACTGGGCATGAACGAATTCAGTTCATTCAACAAACATTAAATAGGTACTTAATATATTCCAGATGGGTTTTAAGTGTGTGTCTTATATGTAACATGTATAGTTGGATTTTAAAAATCCCATCTGATCCTCCTCTTTTTAATAGGAAATTAAACCCACTCACATTTATTATGTTTGTTAAAATGTTAAACTTATTTATTCCATCTCATATTAGGGTTTCTCTTAAGCAAGTATCTTGTTTTTTCTTCATTTTCCCCCTTTCCTAATATTTTTGGATTGCTAGGAATTTTTTGCCCTCTAGATCTCTTACTTCAGTTATTCAAGCATTATATACTAATTTTGTCACATGTACTAAAATGTATTTCTAAATCTATCAATATCTTAAGTGAATCAGTATCTGTACTCCTTCCCAAACCAACACAAGAATTTGGGTATGTGGTCATTTGTTCTCTGCTTTGACACATCATTTATTTCCCAACTGCTATATTCATATACTGCTTCAATAATTTAGACTTAACCATTAGTTGTTTTAATTTCTTTGTAGATCTTCTTTCTCTGTTTTTAATTTTGCTTCAGTATATCCTGTAACAGAGAGGGTCTAAAATTGATTTATCTTACCCTCACAGTTTAATTTTCTTTTGGCTAGGCCTAGAAATTTAAGGTCAAGAAGTGTTTTTTCCTCGCTCTACCTTGAAGATACCTCTCACACTGAATCCTGGGATGTGGTATTGCCTTTGAGATGTCTTTTGGTAAGAGAATCTGCTTTTCTTTCTGGAAGCTTTTCTAGCATTTTTCTTTTTATCCTCGGAGTTCTGAAATTTTACCAGTATATGTCTAGACATTAGGCTTTTCCATTAAGTTTGTTTGGTACTCCCTGTCCCCTTTCACTGCGAGTATCAGCACTTTAGCTGAGCACACTGAATTTGTTCCCTCCTAAGCTAACTTCCCCTCTTCTTGGTTTTATTCCATGTTTACTGTGGAGTTCGGGAGTTACTGCAAGATATATTCTGCGTCCATCTCAATCCCCTACATACTCACTAAGAACTTCTCTGGGAAAACTGAACCCCCAATTTCTGATTTTTAAAGAGTTAAGTGCACAACATACTACTCTCCATTTCGTTCTCTGAACACTTCTCTTTCCTACTTAGAGAAACCTTTCCAAAGAGTCCCCTCTAATTCCTCACTTCCCACTCACCAACTATGTCAGGCAATCTGACTTCAACCTCCTTCCTTGAATGAAACTGCTCTCTTGAAAGTCAGCTGCCTCTTAAAACCTGTCACACTCATCTTGATTCCTTCAGCATTTGACACCCTCCCACCCTCCCCTATCCCACTTTTCTTAAAATGCTCACCTCCCTTGGCTTTCAAAACTGACAACTTGAATTTCTTCCTCCTCCTGCCTGCTTTTCTGCTTCCTTAATTGCCTTAGTGACTCTTCATTGCTTAATGTGAGTTTTCCCACAGCTCCTGCCTTAACGTTCTTTCCCTCAGAAGTTCCAACTATTCCTAGACTAAAGTATCACTTTCAGGTAAACAACTATCAGTCTTTTACTCCTATGGGCCAATCTACATCTTCTAGATCACCTGTGCAACTGTGCCACCTAGATATTTTGCTGGCAAACTTAGCATTTATGGAAACAAGTTAATTATTTTCCTTATGAGAGCTGCTCCTAGCTATGCATTTCAAATTTATCTTTAATAAACATACAGTATTCAAAATAAATAGTTCTCAAGTGAGTAAGCAAAAACAAAACTAAAAGCCGACCAGATACTGCAGAAAATTTTAAGTTTATTAAAATATCTTGATGGGCCCAGTTTGGTTATGCAAAGATAGACCCTAGAGCCAGATCTTGGAAAGGTGAGTAACATAACAAAGTAATAGTTTTGAGATTTACTGAGGCTGTCAAGGACAAAAGGTGAGTCTTATAGGGGACCATAGAAAAAGGAGGGGAGGGGAGGTTAATAGATCTTGGGAGGGGAATAAAGAGAGAGTTATCCATAAAAGTGGTGAAAGGATAAGACCAGAGGAGAAATTAGAAATTCCTTGAGGAAGGACTATCAGAAGCAATTTTAATAGCAGTGATATTAAGGTTTAATGTATACTATGCTGGGGGTGAATTACCTCTCCATTAGAGCCAACTTTTACTAAAAGCTTACTTAACCAGTGTTAGCGACAGTTAAAAGAAGATGCTAAAAGAAAAAGAAGGTTAATTTCATGTTGAGATTTGCAAGGAGCAGAATAGAAAGAATGGCCCCACAAGAAAACTACAAAGCAATGGTTGATAATACAGCTAAAATATGTGAATAGGAAAAGTAGTTATTTTAAAATGGATATACTGGTTTTTGATGACTAAAGTTTGATGAGTCAACATGGTTGAATAGTTCTTCCAAATATCAATTTAAGCTTTGGCTGCATTTTTTAAAGTATGGAATTCAGAACTTTTGGGTTGCTTAGCACTTAGTTGTGGTTGTCATTATTCTAAAAAGAGGAGTATTGATAAAGTAGGAAGAAGAGTGATCAGAAGGGTGAAAGCGTGAGGATTGGTGAGGATTGTCTCAAAAATTATAGTTTAATGTCAGAAATAAATTTTTGAGAACCCAATGATAAGGTACTTTAGAGAATCAAATCTAGTAGGAAAGCTAAGAAAAACTTAAATAATTAAACTTTAGTACAGACTTATAAATGCTGTAAGTGCCATACAAATAGATTCTTATTAGAACAAAAAACTGAGAATATTTAGTTTGCATAAAAGAAGAAATAGTAATTTTCTTTATTTGGAAACCTATCATGTAGCAGAAAGATTGTAAATAAAGTAGCTATATTGTTTATTAAGAAGTCAAATGCATAGGAAGGGCTTTGTAACAATTTGGGGTGCATAAAAAGCACCAGGATTTTGATCATGGAGAATGCTTAAGCAATGACTGTGTGACTAAAGAATATTGTAGAGATAATTCCTATGTGGATCTATCCCTGACTTCTTGTGTTTGTGACACTTCTCTTTCCCTGAACCCCATATCCTCTCAGTTTTCAACTCCTGCCATATCTCTATCCAGAGCATATTCCAAATATGTCAAATCTCTTCATCCCCGCCACTATCACTCTAGCAGCTACCCCCCAGGACTTGGACCATTGCAGTCATCCCCTAAGTGTCCCACTGCCCACCCCTACCATCATTTCCCCTGCTTACAATGCATTTTCCACATAGCACACAGATAGGTCTTTCAAAAGGTAAAATAGGTAGTGTAAATCCTCTTAATGTCCTTTTATGTCTTCCCAATTCTTAGAATAAAATTCATACTCCTTATTCTGGCTCTTATGGAAAGCTCTGTATGATGGGCCACAGCCTACTTCTCCAGCATCATCTCATTCTCCCCATGGTGAGATGGTGATACTATAGAGATACTATAGAGATACATGGTGATAGTGTAGATACTCACCATCTCACCATGTTCTAGCCACACTGGCCTTCTTTTAGTTTCTTAAACACACATAGTTCATTTCTTTACACTAATTGATTTCTATAACTGGGAAACTCTTCTGGTATTTGCATGGTTGACTTATTCTTGTCATTTTTATCTAAGTTAAATTTTGCTTTCTTCAAGAGACTCTCACTGACCACCAA
>RCUC01092449.1:0-12853 GCA_003697995.1 Taxidea taxus jeffersonii | reverse complement strand
TGTTCACATATAACCGACATTTAAAAAGGTCAGTAAATCTTGGTCATAATATGTATTCTTAGAACTTGGCTTTTTCTGCTCCTTAGGACCCTGCTCTGTGCTAACTATCGATTAATTTGTTCTTAGGTATAACTGTGTAATATTGCCTTAATATCCCCTCTTTGACTTGTTTATATTAAATCCCGTTACACGAGCAGGACTCAGATGCAGCAACGGGGTGTTCTGGGGAGAGAGGAAGTCTTGGAGGGGAAGCTTTGCAACCTCTCAGTTGCATCCCCAAAGTGCCTGTTTGTGTCTGTCTATGTAGGGTTTAATCACATCCCCACTCCTGCCAGAGTCAGATACTGATGGAGCTTTATCTGTCGTCCTTGGTAACAGTGTTTTTGGAGTGGCTTTTACACATTCTTTCGGTTGATGGGGTGCACTCATACTGTAGAAAATTTCTGTTATTTCTGTTTGAAACGTCAGAATTGATGAAGATTATATGTATTCATTTTTGGGCACTAAAGATCCTGGCTTATCTGTTTCCATAGACATGAGGTGCATAGTCACGTCCGGCTAAGGATGGCTGGCTGGGCCAGGCTCATCTTCCAATCTCCCCTCCTCCGGTGGGGGGTCAGGCGCCAGATGCCAAGGGTAGGATCTTAGCCCAGCTCCGGGGGCCAACTCCTGTGAAGCTATAGCTGGTCTGTTTGGTTCTGTCCTTTATCTGGGCCACAGCCCTCCTGGCCTCCTGGCTGCAGCTCCGGTGCCTGCTCCCAGCTCCCTGGTCAGTGTGTGGCTCCTTTCGTGGTTGGATTGGGACATCTTGTCCTCTGTCCCCTCCAGACCCGGGCCTAGCAGTCAGTATGCGAGGGCCTTTTATCACAGCGAAGCCTGAGGCTGGGTCTGAAAATAAGAGCTTCGTGCCAAGCGGGGAAGCACAACAGGCTGAAATTTAAAAAAGTAACGTGTCCTTTTTACACCTTTGCAGATTGCCATATCCCTCAAATCGATGATGCTGAGATTCATAACAAGACATACAGACACGGAGACAAGCTGATCGTCACTTGTCACGAGGGATTCAAGATCCGCTACCCTGATCTGTACAACATGGTTTCTCTGTGCCGTGATGACGGGACGTGGGACAACCTGCCGCTCTGTCAAGGTGGGGGCGCGGGCTGGGAGTACGTTTGTGTCTCTCCACTGGGATGTGGAGGGAAGCAGGGCCCACTGGCTCTGGCCTCGGTGGCCCCACACCCTCCCTGTGGTCCCCACCAGCCCCACATGCCCGCTGTGAGAGCCTAGACCAGAAGAGCCCTTGTTCTTGAGCATGTTGGCTTCTCCTTCACACCGAGAACCAAAGGTCTTTTAAGAAATGGGCGTTTTGCAACTGGGCTGCAAGCATGATGATGAACTATGGTATTTTTAATGAAAAGAGCAGAACACTTATACTTATTTCAGTGGTGGTAAGGGTAGATTGAAGGCGAATCTTTACAGAGGCTACTTTTTCTTAACGTTATCTGTTTTTATAATGCATGAAGAGCAGAAAAATAATCAAATTCAGATTTTATCCAAACCACACAGTAAATATGAATCCTCTTGCCTTTTTAACATTTGCCTGGGCCAACATGGAGGACCCTGTTTGTGAAAATAAGTCCTCGAGTGCACATTAATTCTGATTTTATTTTTTTGACGTGTGGCTTGAAAGCCAGTGCATAATTCATTCTTCGGGGAGCAGGCTTGTTTGTGCTGGAGCCTTGGCGTGTTCTGGTCGAGACGAACACTAGCGCTGGGCTTGAGGTCATGGCTGGCAGGCTCTGATATTACTCTGCGTGCCCCGGGGTCAGAAATGAATTATTTCCTTCTGTGAGGGCTTAAGAGTCATGGTCCTTTGCAGAAACAAAGGCTCTGGATCGGGAGGACCAAGGGCACCCAGGCCACCCCCTTGTGCGCTTCTCTGCTGAAACTACCTGTGCCATATGGCCTGCACAAATGACATTTCCAGGGACACGTGTGCTCTGGGGGCACTTCTGGAGAGGCTGTGGAGAGTTGTCCCGTGATCTGAGGTTGGGCTGAATGTTCACATGAACGTTACCAACCACTGGTCCCTGTCCTTCCCGGGGCCAAGAACGCTCCCTCGGATGCCAGCCCCCTCTGCCTTCATGAATCCTGCACCCCCCCCCCATTCTCCTGCCCTTTCTGGAGGCTTCTTCCTCTTAGGTCTTGCAAATACCGCACACCTCTTTATGAGTTCTTTTGGTCCCTATTATTTCTTAAGAAATGCCCGAGGGTGGGGTCCTCATCAGGGGCTCAGGTGTGGCTACCTGCTCGCTCACCTAACCCCTCTGTCCACCACCCTGCGCTCCCATCTCAGAGCGTCGCCCAGAGCCGGCTGGCTGCACTTGGAAGCTGCCTTTCCTTGGACAGCACCATTGCCCACACCACCCTTCCTCAGGGCGTGTCCCCTGGTCTGTGCCCTGATGTCCTCTCCATGCAGAGGAAGATGGGGGTCTGGTCACCTGAGTGGGGGCCTGGCCACCCAAGCAGTGACTGCCCGGCACAGCATGGGCGTGAGGGGTCTGGCGGCCTCAGATAGCCTGATACCTCAGAGCCCCAGGGGGAGCATGACTGGTCTTTAGCATGACGTCTTGTCCCATTGCTTGGAAGTGCAAATAGAGATCGCACCGAGCTATTTTGTCAAAGCCTGGTGTGTGCTGCCATGTTTGGGACGGGCTGTCCCCAGCCAAGGAGTGTGTCTCTCTTTCTCTGGTTTACTACTGGAGTTACAACTCCTTCTGGCTTTTTTTGGAGCAGGCACGCGGGTGGACATATTCCAAGGCCATGTTTTCCTTGGGAACTTTATGTTTTGGAGAGCAGTGTCCAGACGCCTGCTGTTCCCGGTGGGTCTATCCGGTTTTTATTCAGGGGTCTCCAGCTTCTCCGTGGGGGCGGCCAGGAATAACACTCCTTCTTGGGAGGAGGCGCAGGCACTGTCCCTTGTGCTGGCTCATTTGAACGGCACTTAGGGACTCTGATACGGTCACTTGTTCATGTTGACATGCTTGTCTTGCTTTTCTCAGTTACAGATTCTGTTTATTCCTGAGTCCCAACCTCGCCCTGCTCCCTGACATTTCACTTTTCCTATGAACGCAGTCTGTGTTCAGCTCAAACGGTAAATCCAGGCCGTGGAGAAAGGATATGGCCACATGTCCCAGATGTGGTCTGGGCGGTGGAGGGTCTGTGGATCTCTGTGGCACGGGACACTGTTGGCCCCAGAGGGAGCGTCTCCCTAAGTTCTGCATGCCAGGGCCACCCTGGCCTCCCCCTGGTCTCACGCCAAAACATAGACCTCACATACCGGCTCACTGACCGGGGCAGTCGGCGGAGCATGAAGCCGTTCGAGGCTCAGAATGTCAAAGCAAGCCAGTTTGGGAGCAGAGCTCAGACATCTGCTGCCGTGGGCATACTGTGATCTGTGCTCGGCAACTGGTAGGGAGAGTCGGGATTTCCATTTACTTCACACACAATTAGCTCTCCGCGGGAAGAGCCCCAGCTCTGCAGGGTCATTATTTCCTCTAGTGAGACCACTGACACCGACAGGAAATGCCAGGATCGCAGCGGGGGCCACACAGAACAGGATTCTGTGCTGCTGGGAATGTTCCCCAAGCAGCTTGGGTTTCAAGACGGAAAAGCAGCTTCTGTTTGGCAGAAGCAGAAGTGTGGGGACACAGACAGCATGGAGAATTCTGGGTGTGCTGTGGGGGCTCGCGGCACCCAGCCCCATGCCTGCCGTTGTCCTCGGGCTCCGCACGGACCCAGATCAGGAGCCCTGCGGAGGGCCCAGCAGGGTGTGTTCTGAGACGCCCTCTTTCTGGGTCGTTCTCAAGGCTGAGAACCATGTCAAGTGCACCTAAAATGCAAATCGATCTTCATGTGGCATCCCATGGGGTCGGCAGGCCCTTGGCTCACAGTCCAAGCAGGGGAAGGGGGTTTATGCTGCCACCTCCTCAGACCCCCCCAGGTGTCCCCATCGTTGAAACAGTTGGGGTGTATGTTTGTTGCACAGCACCTCAGTGCTTCTCACCCCCAAGAGCATGTTAGCATCACCTGGGGAGATTTTAAAAAGTTGGGGTGCCCTGGCCATGCATAGACCCAGGGATTGCAGCCAGGATGGCATTGCTTAAAGGTTCCCGGGTGATTCTGAGGTGTGTCTGGGGCTCCCTGATCCCAGCTGTGCCCTCCCTCACTTCCTCCCTTTTCCCCTGGGCCTCTCTGTGTAGTTTGCAAGTGTGACGCCAAATTTTGCAACACGAATCGAACAGGAAATTGGGTACAGGCATCTGGCCGAAGAGCCCTCAGAGGCAGGCAGGGGGCCAGGGCTTTGTGGTCTCATCAGTGCAGAGAGGACCGAGTACTACCGTCTCTCCTCTTTTCCTCGCCACAGGCTGCCTGAGACCTCTTGCCTCTTCCAATGGCTACGCGAACATCTCCGAGTTGCAGACCTCCTTCCCCGTGGGGACGGTCATCTCCTACCACTGCTTCCCTGGGTACAAGTTGGAGGGGGCCGAGCACCTTGAGTGCCTGCACAGCCTCATCTGGTCGACCAGCCCACCCCGGTGCCTTGCTCTGGAAGGTAATGCGTCCACTCTTTGGGAGGGCGACTCACAGTTACAGCGGGTGCTTCTGTGGGAGGTGATGAGCTGGGAGCCCTGGTCAGCGCAGCTCCTGTTCCCTGAGTCCACACGGCCCTGAGCTGGGCCTTGAGGCTGGTCATCCCCCAAGAGGCAGGACCCACAGCTAGTCATAAAACGGGCTTTCCCCCTCCTAGGCTTAAGGGGATAAAAGAGAGGAGCTTCAGGCATCAGAGGTTAAACCGCAAAATATTGCCAAGTTAAGTGAAATGTCCTAAAAAATTAATTTTCTCTGCACAAAATGAAAACGGACTGTATTATGGCATTGTTCATTTTTCCTTTGCTTTATTGTGTTATCTGTGCTTCTCCCTGTTCCCGTGCATTTTATGGCTTGGCTCGAGCCATGGCTGGCACACATGGGAAGCCTGGAGCCGAAGGCTTCTTTCTTCCTGTTCTCCTCGAATGTGTGTCATTACCCTGAGCAGTGGTTCGCAGTAGTGAGGGGACAGGGCATCCAGGGACAGCAGCAGGCCTGGGTCTGAGGGGTCTCCTGCTGGCAAAGGTGGGCACACTGGTTCAGCTCTCGCTTTCATGCGGGTCTTGGAATTATGACTAAAGTCCACACACTGATTTGCGTGTTGGCCTCTGAGCACAGTGTGCAGGAAGGGTCTGTGAGGGGTAAGAGGAAAACAAAAGCAGGCTCCAGTTAGGAGCCACCCAGAGCTTTTCCTGGAAACAAGACATGATCACATGATGTTCTTTCAACGGTGTGCATGCAGCAGGGTAGACACCACTGCACCATGGGTTGTGTGGAGTGCTGACAGCCAAAAGGGGCCGGTGGGGGGGGGTGTCCTAAAGCAGTGCGGGGGGAAGGGCAAGTGGGGGCCCCTGGACCAGCGGCAGGCATGCCCTTGTGAGTCCGGCCCCCACCCGTCCCAGGTCCCTGGGGTTGGGCCTCCAGTGCATGTGGCAGGTAAAACACATGATGCCTGGTGAAATCTGAATTTCAGATAAACGACAAATCATTTCTTAATTTGAGCGTGCTCTCAGTATTGCATGGAACTTAACTCATTTGTTAAATTCTCAATTCAAACATAACTGAGCACCCAGCACTTTCACCTGTTAAATCTGGGGACCTTCACTTGCAGGGATGGGGTGTCCCCCATGTCTGGATGTGCAGGCAGATAGAGGTGAGCCTGGGTCATGAGGAAAGGGGCTCCCCTGGGCCTGGGGGTGTCTCGCTGCTCAGAAAGCCAGAACTAGATTGGGTGGACGGTGTCATGGTTACGATTCTATCAGTCTGAGATGCCTGTTTCAAGATCTTGACAAGTTTGGTTTAAATGTTTTTCGATCAGTTACCTTCCGATAAGCTTCATTTTGAAACTTTGAGAGCTGTTTCTGTGGAGTCTGGAGGATCTGAAGGGAGGGAATAAAACAGACCCTAGTGTTAGTAGCTGGTAGCTAAGGTTGGAACACAGAGCTGGAGTGCAGCCCTGTCCTCCGCCAGCGAGGGCTGTGGCTGAGGGTGACCGCTGCCATGAAGGCCACAGTGGCCTTTCCCCTGAGGTTTTGGTGTGTGTCACACGTGCGCGTGTGTGCATACATGTGCACATGTACACGTGTGCATGCGTACACGCGTGTGCATACATGTGCATGCACATGTGTGTGTGTTGAATAAGCTTCACATCTCTGCTCTCTCTGTAAAATATCTGGTGGAAGCATTCGTGAGACCTTGAACTGCTAACTGGGCAAAGATGCCAAAGCTGGGATTCGGAATCAAGAGGCACAGCGCCGACTGAGGGATTTTCGCGTCTTGAGGCCTGATAGAAACGGGGCCAGGTTGAACGATGGGTCAGGGTACCAGGCGAGGATTCACAGAAGGTTATCCAGATGCGTCAGATGTTGCTGTTTCTTCAGCCTTACTGAATCGTATGTGGTCTTTGAAAGGAGGGGGTCATGCTGTCATGGGGTATCTGTTGTCAGTGACCCATCCCCAGGGACTCTGCCCCTTGCCTCTGTCACCTGGTTCCCCCTTCAGTTTCCCATCTTTCTTAGCACACAGTCTGATTTTTCTTGATGTCCCAGGGAAATCCACTACATGGTGCTGGGAAGCATGGAGTCTTCAGGGGCTTTTACACGTAGGGGTGATCTGACCCCCGAGCGCCTGGGTCTGGTCAGCTGTGCCAGGGAAGTTGTTCCCTTCCGTTTTGGGGCTCCCTGGGACCCACCAGTGCATCAGCTGTGGTCCCCAACCCCAGCCTTCTCCACACCCACCAACAGCCAGGAGATGGGGTCCCCAAATGGGTCAGGAGGCAGCGTGCAGTGTTTAGCAAGAGTGTGGACTGACATCCGACTGACCAGTCTCACATTGTGGGCTTTGCCGTGGGGTGCATCACTTAGCTCTGTTAGCCCTGTTCCCGCACCTGTCGCATGGGGCAGATGGTCATCGTGCCTCCTGACACCGTGAAAATCCAGCGTGATAACAAATGTCACACGTTTAGGGCGGAATGTGGCACACGCTGGGTGGTCCCTCCAGGGCCACTGTTATCATTCTTTTCAGAATTCTGTGCAGAGGCACATTAAATAAATAAGTGAGAACCTGGGCGTGGCAATGTGAGCCCAGTACCCACACTTCTGTGCACACTCGGGATCGTCCTGGGTGTTCTGGTGCTTGTGTGGAAAGTGAATCCCACGTGACAGGAGGAAGTGCTCAGCAGCACCAGTGATGCTGTTGGTTCTGAGAGCTTAACATGTGGCCAGAGGTTTGAGTGGCAAGCCACTTAGCGCCTTGTAAGGCAGGCGCTGGTTTTGACCCACTTCACAGATGGGCCAGCCCGGGCTTGTAAAGTTCCAGAAACTCAGCAAGTGACATAGCTGGGAAATGGGTGCACTGGGACCCCGACATGGGTCCCTGTCCTGTCAGAGCTCGTGCGTGTTATCGTCAGGGTATGTCACCTAACTAGCTTGTTCAGATCACTTGCAGCCTCGTGGGCAAGCAGTGTGATGTTTTTATAACCTTTTCTTGCAGAGTCAAACAATTTGGAAGTACTAACACATAGGAAGGGCTTCGTCTTTCTAGACTGGCTGCTGACACTGTGGAGCTCTCCACCGCAGGGGATGTGTGGCAGACAGGAGCCACTCACTGCCCCCCTGGCAGCCCACATCCCCATCATGGTGCAGAGCCTGGCCGGGCTTGTGTCTCCTCTCACAGGCCCGAATGGATACCTCAAGGGTGACACAACGTGTCTGGATCCTCCATCTCTTTGGCTGTGGTGGCTCTTTCTGCCACGTGGGGCCTCCTGTCCTCAGTGGGCCACAGGGCATCTTCTGAGATCAGGCTTCTCTGGCGCTGGCATCAGGCAGCCCCACTCACATGTCAGCAAGCCCAGAACGGATGCCTCGCTTTGTGAAGGAGTTTATGCTTTGGAAGGAAAAGCTAGGGCAGCTTCTTCAGAGGTACAGGTTGTGTTTTCCGATGTCTGTGCGCTTATACTGAGAGTAGTTGCCCCTGGAGCCTGGTTCTCTGCAGCTGAGCTGGGGGCAGGGAATAAAGCAACAGAAATCATGAGGTCTTGAACCAGGATGTTGGTCCATCCTTCAAAAATAGATGTGTGCGTATAAATGTACTTGGCCGGAGCTCCACACGTCCCTGTGTGCCAGCCTGGCTCACTGTGGCCTCAGGGGTTGTTATCCCTGTGCATTGTCCATTCTGCCTTCATCCCTTTCTGTCTCATTCACACACACACACACACACACACAAAATCCAAGACATCTTTAGAAAAACAAAGAAAACAATGAATGTGGGCATTTTCATATTTACAAGTACTAGGACTCAATTTATGTTGTCAATGGTGTGTCTTGAACACCTGCTAGACACAGGACATCACCAGAGTGGGCACTGGGCAATGACAAAGAAAATACCAGAAGTAATTTGTTATTCCTAAGAATTTATATTCTAATGGGAAGAAGCAGGTGATAAGTCCCCTTATCCGGGGCCCAGCACCATTCCAGATGGTACCTGTGTTGGCACGCAGCTACCTTTACCAAGTGGCACATGAGTGTCTGTGCATTTGGGAGTGGTGGAGTGACAGTTCCTGCAGCTTGTATCACAACTGTAAAAGGAAAATTTCTACCTGGGGATTTGCAGGGGTTTTGTTTCTTTTTCCTGGGGACAGAATAGAAGTAAGTTTTCTCTCTTGGCTTGAGCTTTGGAGGAAGAGGAGTCTGAGCATCTCACTCCTATGGAGGGCTATGCATTTTGAAGCTCTGTAGGGCTCATTGGCCTAGGTGGCATGCCTCTGTGTGTGAGGATGCCAGCCTAGTGGCTGAAGGGTAGGAACGTGGATGATACTGAGGGGCATACAAATAAGCCAGTGAAAGACCTGTGCAACAGTACTTACAGGGGAACTAGCATGCACCCCCGGGCTGTCAAAGAAGAGGCGCTAACTGCCCAGAATTCTTCTCTGCATGTGGAGGAACCATCCAAAAGCCTTAAGTATCCAGAACATTCTCCTCACATTCAGGTTTTTGAATGGCCTGGAAGTAGCTCAGAGTGGTGGGGATCTTCTGACGGGCATTCCTGGGAGCAGGTTGCCAGCAGAGGTCCCATGACTACATCTTTGAGGGGGGTGGCAAGCACTAGGAAGACTGATGGTTGAAGCTCAAACGTGGAACTTGGAATCCTTGATTGTGACCCCCCCCATTAAAGATTCTTTGGTTTCCTACTGTTAAGTTAGAGAACTAGATCCTTCAACTAGAAGTCCTTCTTTCAGTAGATATCTGTGGAAAAAGATGGAATGAAACCTAGAAAGGACCAAGATCTGCAGTGTCATCCGGGGGACACCCCCACATCTCCTGGTCTAGAGACCAGCAGGGGTTATGATTGTGGCCCATAGGACTGTATATACTTTCCAACTTTAAAAGCTGCTGCCTGAAGGTCTGGCTACCAGTCAGCCAAAAGCAAGGTACTAAGTGAGATTCCTACGACAGGTCTTGGCACACCTTCGACGGGGAGACTTATCAAGAATAGATCAGGCAGTTTAAACAATCACAGAGGTTTGAGAGACAGCCAAGAGCTAGGGCAGGGTTACAAAGAAGTTTCATCACCTCCAAATGTCACTCCAAGATGGAGAGAGGTAGCTGTTTCACCTACCCATAAAAACAAGCATAGAGAGTCAAGCAAAATGAGGACACAGAGAAATGTGTTTCAGATGAAAAAGCAAGAAAAGACCCAAGAAAAAGACCTTAGTGATACAGGGCTAAGTAATCCTTCTGACAAAAAATTCAAAGTAATGGTCATAAAGATACTCACTGAACTCAGAAGAAGAATGGATGAACACAGTGATAACTTTAACAAAGAGACAGAAAACAAGAAAGTATTGAACAGAAGTCACTGAGCTCAAGAATACAAGAAATGAACTGAGACATATACTAGAGGGGCTCAAGAGCTGGATGAACAGAAGAACAGAAGACACAGAAGCAGTGGAACTCACCTAGACAGTGCAGCAAAAAGAAAAAGAGGCTTTACAAATGTAGAGAACATAAGGGATCTCTGGGACATCACGTGGAATAACGTCCACATTATAAGCATCCCAGAAGGAGGGGGGGCAGAAAATGTATTTGCAGAAAAAAAATTTGCAGCCCCAAATTTCCTTCATCTGAGAAGGAAAGAGACATCCATATTCAAGAAACCCAGGGAGTGCCAAATTAGATAAATTGAAAGAGCTCCCACATGAAGACACATTATAAATTAAAATGTCAAAGGGTAAAGAGAGAATCTTAAAAGCAGCAAGAGAGAAACAGCTTATTATGTGCAAGGGAAACCCATAGACTATCAGCAGATTTCTCAGAAACTTTGCAAGGCAGAAGGGAGCAGCAGGACATATTCAAAGTGCTGAAGGGAGACGACTTCCAACCAAGAATACTCTACCCTGTAAGGTTGTCATTCAGAATGAAAGGGGAGATGAACAGTTTTCTAGACAAATAATAGCTAAAGGAATTCATCCCTACTAAACTGGCCTTACAAGAAATGCTTAAACTGAAAAGAAATGGCACTAATTAATAACAAAAAATGTGAAAGTAAAAACCTCACTTGAAAGGATATATAGTAAAGGTAGTGGCTTAATCACTTATAAAGCTACTTTGAAAGTTAAAAGACAGTCAGGATGCCTGGGTGGCTCAGTGGGTTAAGCAGCTGCCTTTGGCTCAGGTATTGATCCCAGCGTCCTGGGATCGAGTTCCACATTGGGCTCCTTCCTCGGCAGGGAACCTGCTTCTCCCTCTGCCTCTGCCTGTGCTTGCTCTCTCTCTGACAAATAAATAAATAAAATCTTTAAAAAAAAGAAAAGTTAAAAGACAAAAGTGACAAAATTCACTGTAACTACATTAGTTAGTTAGCAGATACATAAAATAAAAAGATACAAAAGGTAACAACATTGGAGGAACATTCCAATGTTCTGGAATGCATTCAAATTTATGTTGCTATGAACTTAAAATGAACCGAGGTAAGTATAGGTACATGTACGTGAACCTGACAGTGACCACAAAGCAAAAATGTATAGTAAATAGACAAAAGAGAGTGGATCTGAACATAGCACTTGAGAAAGTTCTCAAACCACAAGAGAAAAGAGAAAGAGAAGAAAGAAACAAAGAGAAACAACAGCAGCCAGAAAACCACAAAATAGCAGTAAGTACACACACTTATCAGTAATTACCTTAAATATAAATGGACTAAATTCTCCAAACAAAAGCCAGGGAGTGGGTTAATGGATTAAAGGAGGAGACTCATGTCTCTGCTGCCTACAGAGGACTACCTTCAGAAGTCAGGATAGGGACTGAAAGGGAAGGGTGGTAGAAGTCATCCATGCACATGGAAGTGAGTGAGAAAACTGGGGTAGCAACATTTCTATCAGAGATTTGGAGACAAAAACTAACAAGGACAGTGAAACATCCTTGACTCCCGTACTACAGAATGGTAAAGGTGCCAATTCAGCAAGAAGATAGAGCATTTATAAATGTTTTTGTACCCAACACAGGAGCACCTAAATATGTAAAGAAACATTAAAAGATCCAAGGAGAGAAGTTGATCCAGCTGATACAATAATAGCAAGGGTCTTTAACATCCCATTTACATCAGTGGGTGGTGGTAAGGAAAGGACAAAAAGTCAACCAGGAAACATCAGTCTCAAACAACCCATTAAGCCCGATGGATTTAACAGGTGTATACAGACTATTCCATCCAAACATAGAATACTCATTCTTCTCAAGGACACGTGGCGTGCTGCCCAGGGCAGGTCACGTGTTGGGCCACAGAACAACTTTGGTGAACACAGGAAGACCGAAACCCTCTCAAGCTTCTGGTCTTTTCTGACCAGAAAGGTAGGAAACTAGAAATCAAGGACAAGAAGAAATCTGGAAAAAGTACAGATATGTGGAGTAAACAATATATGACTGAACAAGTGCTGGGTAATAGGAGAGATAAACATACGGACAAATGAAAATGGACATGTGCCATGGTGAAATCCATAGGGCATGGCAAAAGGGGTTCTAAGCGGGAATTTCATGACAATATAGGCCTACCTCAAGGATCATCTCCAACAATTTAGCATCACAGCATAAAGAACTAGAAAAGAAGCAAATATTTAGTGTTAGTGGAAGGAAATAATAAAGATCAGAAAGGAGGGGACGCCTGGGTGACTCAGTTGGTTAAGTGTCTGCCTTCAGCTCAGGTCATGATCCCGGGGTCTTAGATTGAGTCCCTGCATCCGACTCCCTGCTCAGCAGGGAACCTGCTTCTCTCTCTGCTTATGCGCACATGCACTCACACGCTCTTATCTCTCTCTCTCTCAAATAAATAAATAAATCTTAAAAGATCAGAGAGGAAAAAATGGCAGGAAATAAATGGCAGAAAGGACAACAGAAAAATCAATAAAACCACGAGTAGGTTCTGTGATAAACAAAACTGACAGACCCTTAGGTCAACTCCCCAAGAGGAAAAAGAGAAAGAGCTCAATTAAATAAACCTATATATGAAAGAAAAGTTATAACTGATACTATAAGAAACACAAAAGCTTGTAAGAGACACTATGAACAATTATACGTAAGCCAGTTAGACAACCTGGGAGAAAGGAATAAACCCATGGAAACTTAAAATCTTCCCAAACCGAATCATGAAGAAATTGAAAGTCTGAATAGGCTGATGACTAGGAAGGAGATAGAGTCAGAAATCTGAAACCTCCCAG
>RCUC01092447.1:0-10034 GCA_003697995.1 Taxidea taxus jeffersonii | reverse complement strand
TTTTTATTTATGTTTGAACCGTGAGAATGTGTTCACTATTTAAAAGTTCAATTTTTTAAATGTTTAAGTTGCTGAGTTTGGGGTGAATCGGCTTAGTTTCTGGATATCCAAAGCCACCACCCCTTCCCCGCCCCCCGCCTATCCCCAGCCCTACATGTGAAAGATAACCTCCGGGAACACATGGCTCACCAAATCTTCCACTTTAAGGTTGTGCGGGGTCAGAAAGTTCTCCCAGTTGGGGGTCAGCTGTCTGGAATGACTGTGCATGATGAGGACCATGGAGAAAAGGGTGGGGAACAGAGCCCTAATGACCCAGGTCAGGGTCTGGGGTGGGGTGCTGCTTACCAGCCAAGAGGCCTCAGGCCTTGGACAGGTGTGAGCCCCTCTGAGCCTCAGTTTCCTCTTCTATAAGATGGGGATAAGAAACTCCAGCCACCCACAGGCTTGAGGATTGAATGAGACCCTGTCAGCACCTATCTGAAGAGCCTGACACCAGACAGGGGTGAGGCTGAAAACCCAGGAAGGACCCTCCAGAAAGGCCAAGGGGACCCAGGGGGTTTGCTGGAAGCTGCGTCTCTCCTGGAGATGGGCAGGGCAAGGAGTCCCAGTTGGGAGGGACTACAATACACCGTGCCCTTCTCCCAGCCTCTGTTGGACTACAATGTCCTGAGCTCCCTGCCCATCAGCAAATTGGGCCTAGGATTGACAGGACGTGGCAGTCCCAGATGCAGTGCCAAAGGCCCTGGGGCACAGGCGTGGCATGGTTCCAAGCTACATGTGGAAGCCTCAGTCTGCTCCCTGAGCCAGGAAAGACTCTGGACATGCCCTTACCTGCTGCCCTGTCCTGTAGACACCTTCTGCTGGTGTCTCTGCCTTAAGAAGAGACTCCCTGGTGGGATCTTTTGGGTGGCATCTTTACAGCTGGGATGCTGGAGTGGTGGGGTTGAGGATCTCAGTGGGCCTCCCTCTCCAAGCCAGGCTTCATTCCTGCAGCAGATGCCTGGTCTGACGACCCCCCCCCCCACCAAGAGAGGGACCCTTGCCTTGAATGTGCTCCCCTGGTTCCCATTTCAGGCCTTTCCCTTGCTTCTTCCTTACACAGAGCCCCGTCCTTCTAAGCCAGTGTTCAATCGTCACTCAGACCTAGGCTCAGCGTTCAGTTCTTCCCAGGGGCTTTTCTTGGCTAGTGTCTCATACACCTGCTTCTACTCTCTGTCTTGGTCCAAGTGACCTTGTTGGTGTACACGCTTATCTACTTCTCTTGTCTGTCCCCTTCCTCCACTCAGACAGTGATAGGTCTGTCTTACTCACTCTGTATCACCCTGTACTCTGAAGAATGCCTCTGATGACATCTGGGAGCCTCTGTTTTCCCATCTGTGAAGTGGGGATATGAACATCTCGAGCTGCAGGCTGGTTATAGGGTGATAGGAGTCAGTACAAAGCTCTTAGAGTGCCTGGCCCAAAGTGGGGGCTGTGTAGTTAGTAGGTGGGATGTATGAATCATTGTCCCAGAGTGGCCTGAGACACCCCCCCGCAAAGTTAAGAACCACTTTAGACAAACCCTTTTATGGTGCAGCTGGGGAAACTGAGACCTAGAGAGAGACTAGATGCACTCCCGGTCTCACCCAAGGCCCCTGGGTGGTCGCCCTGATCTCTCTCTCCACACCTCTGTCCAAGGAGGGGGTGATTGCACAGAGACAAATTCCCACCCCCCACCCTCCCACCCGCCAGCAGGGAGTTTTCCAGACCCAGGCTGGGTTTCTGGGCCGAGCTGCCTGGCAGGATAGAGGGGCATGGAGGCCAACCTAGGGACAATCGTCTCACTGTGCCACTGGGTGGTGGGGCCTCAGGCTGCTGGGCAGGGCTGTCTGGGGCCCAGAGCCAGGACAGGAAGGCCAAGGCTGGGTGGGCAGGAGCCCTCTGTGGCCTTTCCAGAGGGAGGCCCCAGGAGGGGTGTGGGGGACTGGGCAGGACTGCCAGGGCATGGCCAACATGGCAACACCTCACATCTGTCTGGTTTACAAGGCGCCTCCTCTTTGTCCACTCCTGGAGCCTCACTCTGGCCTCTGAGGCAGGCAGATCACAAATGAGGAAGCAGAGGCTGAGGCAGCATCCCTTAGCTCATGAGACCAGAACTGGGAGCCCCAGCAGGTCTGTGAGCACCACTGTGTGACTCTGGGCAAAAAGCCTGACCCTTCAGGGACAAGGGGATGGCACAACAGGGCAGCCTGGCCAAGGGGAGAGGCCTCCTGGGTTCAAGTCCCAGGACCACTGCATACCTTCTCTGTGTCTCTGCCTCTGCAGCCCCAGGGGGAAGGATGACAGCACCCTGGCCCTGGTTATGAGGGACTTTCTCCCTGGCCACTGGCAGAGCAGTCAGGAGCCCAGACCCAGCCTGCCGTTGCTCACGCAGTGCCCGAGGCGTGTGTCACAGCCGATTCATGTAGACGGGGCACAGGGTAGGCGTGGGGCAGAATGGCGCCCAGTACTTCCTCCCTCAACCTTGTCTCTGTCCCAAACAGAAATGCTTCTGTGGCCCTGAGAATGGCAAAGCGCTCACCATCCCCGATGCTGTAGGAGAGTGCTGGTCCAGACTCTTGGGTCAGCATCCGCGTGTACCCAGAGACACAAAAACATTCCCACCCCGTGACCCAGAAATTCCAGGAATGGGTCCTAGAGGGACAGCCTGTGCACAGAGGCCGTATTGATGGGATGGTCCCACAGCCTTGTTTACCAGGAGAGGAGAGAGGAACCCAAGCCCAGCATCCACCTGGGGCGGCAGGGAACCCACAAGGGTTCCAGGCAGCTTTCCAAGGGGTGACGTGCAGGAATATTTGAGACCTGAAAACACACTCGAGAGAAGTGTGGAGCGAGGGGGTAGGGTGGGAGTATTTTATAGAACAGACTGTGTTTTTTGTCAAAAAATATATATATGCCCAGTCACGGGGATACACTTAGAGAAGGGCCCCACCAGAAAATATTCTGAAATAGTTACACTGGTTAGTCCCTTGGAGAGCTGGGACGGTAGATGATTTTAGTTCCTTGTTGTGCTCTGCTGTTACTCTTACCGTCGATGCAGTGACGCTGTATTGCTTATTTAATGACAGGGAGAGAGGGACAGTGTAACCAGGAAGCATGTGGCCTCCCCCACCCCTTTGGAGATGGACGTAAATTCCACAAATATGTCCCTTCCGGGGCCTGTGACAGTCTGAGCTGCCTGGCCTCGAGTTCCCTCCTGGGTCATGCCCTCACCCCACACATGGACCTGGCCACCCACTGCTTTCTACACACAAGCCCACTCATAGAAGCGCCTGTGGCATTTGCACCGACACCCCAGGTTTCGAGGCCCTCAGGAGGGGTCCCTTCCCATGCCCTTTGTCTCTGCTCTCTGTTTTCACCCCATTCCTTCCCCATTCTCCCCAGGAGCAGACAAGGTTCCCCTCGGGCCTGAGACACAGGAGCTCAGAGCCACCCATGGCAGCCTGGACCCCACCAGAGAGCCCTCCGAGTATCCCTTCCAGAAAGCACAGGCTGCCAGAATTCTTACAGCAGAGACCAGGTTCTTTTTAAACTTTCCAAGTTCAGATGGTGCTAGGGGAAATCTCGTTGCCTATTTAACTCATCTGGGGAGCTTTTGATAAGGAAGTTGCACGTGAACAAACGTTTCACAGAAGATACAGAGAAACTGGGGAAACAATGGTCAGTGTCACTGGTTGAATGAAGTCGGTGAAATGCAAATTCAGACCACAGGGAGTTCGCACTTCATAGCTCTGAGAGTGGCTAAGATGTGGCAGTACACAGTGCTGGCCAGGGCGTGGGGCAACTAGATAACGCCTACGTCACTGCTGGGGACATTAAGACAGTCCGGCCACTCTGGAAGACGGTTTGGCAGTTTCCCCTTCAAAGCAAACGTACACTCACCATATGACCCGCTGTTGCTCTCTTGGCCATTTCTTCCAGAAACATGAAGACTCGTGTTCACACAGAATCTGTATCAGAATGTTCATAGCGGTTCTACTCATAAGGGCCCCCAAACTGGACACGACCCAGATGTCTGTCGGTGGGACAGCTGGGGTGCGTCCATGCCATGGGGTACGCATTAGGTCCACAGCCCTCCAAAGGAGGTAATGAGTTACTCAGCAACTCGGATGAACCCCCAGGGGGGGATTACATGGAGTGAAAAAAAAAGCCCGTCTTTAAGAGTTACACGTTGTACGATTCCACTCATAGAGCATTCTTTTTTTTTTAATCTTTTTTTTAAAATTTTTTTTTAATATTTATTTATTTGTTAGAGAGAGAGAGCAAGCACAGGCAGACAGAGTGGCAGGTAGAGGCAGAGGGAGATGGAGAAGCAGGCTCCCTGCCGAGCAAGGAGCCCGATGTGGGACTCGATCCCAGGACGCTGGGATCATGACCTGAGCCGAAGGCAGCTGCTTAACCAACTGAGCCACCCAGGCGTCCCCTCATAGAGCATTCTTGATAAGACACACTTGCCAAGACGGTGAATGGATGGGTGGTTGTCAGCAGGGAGGGACTGGGGAGGAGAGGAGTAGCCCAGAGCCTGGTGGGGGAACCCCTGTGGCATTGATCACGGTGGAAGTTCTACCAAGCTACATGTGTGTTAAAATTACACAGAGACACACATGCGTGCATATGTACACACACACACACACACACACACACACGTGCACATGCTTATCTCACTGGTGAAGTCAGAATAGCCATGGCGGATGGTACCTATGTCAGCCTCGATGGCACCCCGTAGTTGTGCAAGATGTTACCACTGGCGGAGGCTGGGGAAGGGGGTGCCTGGGACTTCCCAGTACACTGTATTTTACTACTTCCTGTAAATCTATGTTTATTTCCAAGAATTTTAAAAAACAAAACAAAACACCCACCGCGCAGGAACACACCCCAGATGTTGTATGACTTAATTGGCCTGGCATACGGCCCAGGCATCAGTACATCAGAATTCTTAAAACCACCCCCCCCAAAAAAAATGCCCTCCCCACTGTACAGCCTGGAATAGAAACACTGACCATTCCTCATTCAGCAGAGGGAAACTGAGGCCAGAGAGGGGAAGGGGTTTTCCCGAGGTCACACAGCTGCTGTAGGGTGCCTGAAGGGACCTTCTACAACAGGCCCAAGCTCTGAGTTTTTTCCTGCTGCTCCAGGCTACGGCTGAACCACGCAGGGTTTTTTATGTAAATTTTTATTGAAATACAGTATACAGTCTGTTGAATTGTCACAGATAACACACTCATGTCATCAGCACCAAGGCCCCCAAACCCCAGATGTCCCAGCCCACCCCCCGGGAGCCCCCTCCGGGCCCTGCCAGTCATGGCATGTCCCCCACAGGAGCCCTCTCCTGTCTCGTTCCAACACAGAGCAGTTTTTCCTGTTCCTGAACTTGGTATAAAGGGCTGGGTGCTGTTTAGGAGCTGTGCTAGAGAGGACTGGAGCAGCCAGTTTATTTGGGAGGAAAAGAAAGTGGCCTCCCCCAGGAGCCTGCTACAGTAAGGCTGGGGCAGGGGTTTCTGAGAAAGGACTGTCCCAGGGCAGCACCTTGTCCAGGCTGGCTGGAAGGGGCTATTTTCCCCCCGTGCCCAAACTGGAGACAGGAGGCAGAGCTGGAGGTCTGCCTGGCTAACTGAGAGTCCTGTGTCCGAGCCTGGTCCAGGGTCCCCCCGGGCAGGGAGAGGTAAAGCAGCTCAGTCTTCCAGTAAGACTAGAGGCATTGAAGAAATTTCCCCACATATAAAATGAGAGTTTTATATATGTGAACAAAACAAATGTCTATTAATATAGGATCAGTGCTAATGTAGCACGTTGCTATTTCGCTGACTTACTGTTGGTATTAAACATTAATACAGTCTATTTTAATGTATGTTACATAGTATATGTATATTACATACATATATGTATGTTACATAATATAAGGCATATTGAGTAATGTACAAATCTTTTTAATCCTATCTATACTAGTGATAGCATGCATTTATGGAATGCTAAGTGCTTTAAATGTCTAAGCCAGTTGACTTCCCAAAGCACTACAGTTGAGGATACCAAATGGAGACACAGAGAGGTTCGTTGACTTGCCCTCGGTCACACAGCTAGTATGTGGCAAAGGTAGGATTTGAACCCTGGCCCTCTTGGCTCTAGAACCCATGTTTGAATGTTGAAGTCCTCACATCTCAATATGCACTATGACACACATGATAATAGCTGTGTCAGTATCTCAAAAAGGCATGCATTGGCACTTTGAAAGTTTACAAAGTGCTTTTGCTTTCTCATCTCTACCCTCGTCCATGTGAGGTGGCACTGTTATTGTCATGCCTTGTTCCAGAGGAGGGGGCCGAGTCTCAGGGTTTCTGTCACTACCAAGGTTGGAGCTGTGGTGTGAGCTCCGGTGGTTGGTTCCAAGTGCAGGTATGCTCAGCGTCACTGTACCACCCTCATGGGCTCCCACAAGGACTAAATGAGTTGATATCTGGAAAGGGTTAACAGCAGTGCCTCCTAGCACAGAAGAGCTGCTCCAAATAGATTCGCTGTTATGAATGATGGGGGAGAGGGGAAAGGAGGAAGGAAGCAAACAAGCAATCTTCCTTGGAGGTCGTGGTCGGCAAAGAAGGCTGCATGGAGAAGTTGATGCTCGACCAGGGTTTTGTAGGGTGAATAGGAGTTTCCTGCATGGTAAAGAGGCAGGGAACAGAATGGTTTCCCAGGGACAGGGCACCCCGAGCTGCACCTGCCTGTGCCTCGTGAGGGTTATGTAGGAGTTAGATGAGGATGTGTGTGGGAACAACCGCTAGCACCACGTGGGCTCTTTGAGGCCAGCTGGGATATTGTCGGGTTCTTGTGATGTAGTCAGAGCAGGACCAAAGCTAGGGAGCCAAACCCCTTTGCTTGTGTTGGGTGGCTCTGTGTCTGGGCACCTTGGCGTCACTCTGCTGTGTCCCTATCACGTCATATTTGTGCTTCCTCCGATGGCACGTCTGCATCTGAGGGGTGCTGAACACTGGGGTTTCTGTCTGGACTAGGGACTTCCTGAAGACAGGAGCTCCTCACCACTCCCAGTAGGGGGTCCTGCTGCGGGAGGGAAGTAAGCCCCTCCTGACCAGGCCCAACCTCTCTCCCCCTGGAAAAGCCATCGCCCACCGGAATAGGCACAAGACAGTGAACAGTCTGGGACAGTGACTGGAGGGCATCCCGATACCGCCCCTTATGTCTTCTTTTCTTGTTGAGCTTTGGCAAGGCCTCACTGACACAGAGTTCCTGAGCCCACAGTGCATGGCCCTGGGGTGGGCTCTGGCTCCAGGGGGCGTGGGGAGGGAGAGTGTCTGTAACCTCTACAGCTGGGGTATGTCCAGTGTCATAGAAGCTGCTCCCAGGAGGGCAGGGACAGGCTGTGCTGGGGGAGCCAGGCCACATCCCAAGGCCCCAAAGGCCTAGGACACTGGCCATGCCACCACACACAGCAGACAGAGGCTCGTGTTTCTCCATAGTTGTTTCAAATCCATTATTTGCTCCCATGAATGATTACTTATCCCCCTTTTAGAAATGTGGAAACTGAGGCACAGAGCGGGATAAAGGGACTTGTAGCAAACACATGGCAAGCAAGAGTGGAGTGGCGTCCAACCCCAGGGTGGGCTGGCTCTGGGCCCAGATCCAGAGCTGAATATCGAGTCTCTGGGCAGGGGCTCTGGACTCTGGGCATGGAGGTCGTGAGCCTGGCCTGTGGTCTATGAGGACTCCGATGAGAGGCCTCTTTAGGAACAGAGCATGGTGGTCCCAGGCTAAACACACCTGAGTCTCAATCCCAGCTCAGTCCCAGTGGGGGAGCTGTTAGACCCTGCCCATCTTGCTTCGCCACTCCAAGCCTCATTATCCTCAGCCATGATGAAGCTAAGAGGCTGCCTAACAAGCCCGTGGGACCTCGGCTGGGGTTCCCTCTCCTCCTCTGACTCTACTCACCTGTACTCACTACCTCTTACCCACCATTTATAACAGGTGACAGGATTGACTAGTCTCCTTAGTGGGGCCAGCCATGACCAGGACCTACAAGGCCCTGCCTGGGTAGGTGAACAAGCTTAGCTCCTTTCCCCATGGGGCTCCGAAAGAAATAAAACTGAGCAACGGGATGAGAGCATGAGGGACAGAGGTGCTCTAGACACTCCAGGAAGGCCCCTCTATGCTGGAAAATGACTGTCAAATGTGGCATGGAGGCCAAGCCTCCTAGGTAAAGGGAACACGTGCAAAGGTCCTGGGGCAGGGATGCAATTGGCATGTTATAGGAACAGCAAGGAAGCAGGATGGTCGGAAGTGGGGGTAGGATGAGAGGAGGGTGAGAAGGCAGGGGTCAGCTCATTCACGGGCAGGGTTTGTCAAGGGCAGGAGGACTCCATGTGGCAGGCCCAGGTCCCTGTTGGGTCTCTGACTATAAGGAGCCTCAGGCTGGGAGACTCCCTGTGGGACCTTGGGCCTTGGTTTCCCCGGTAAACAGGGAGCACCTGGACTCGATGTTGCCCAGGTTCCTTTGTAACTGAGCTCTCTGAACTGACACGTGGGATAGAGACATGGCAGCCTGTCACTGAGCTATCAGAGAGAAAGAAAGCACATGGTTTCTTGCATGTGGGGGCCAAACACGTTTCCCAGGGCTGCTCACCTCCCCCAGGACCTGTCCTGGGACCACCCAGTGCGGCCTGAGCTGGCATGGCTTCCGGGAGTGTTGGTCATGTGGGGATCATGGGTAACACTGTCTCACTTTTGCCGCCTCAGGAGCTCCCTGGAGACCGGAAGCAGCCTGTCCACTGACCGTTACAGGTACTGTCTCTCCCTCCCCTCTGGGCCCACTCTTCCCATCGGCACCAAGGGTGGGCCCAAGAGGCATCACAGGAAATTAGCCTCCCTGTTGAGCCTTAAACCTCCCCCAGGGACCAGAGGTATTGCTGTCATATTCTCTGAGATCCAGCCCAGCAAGGAATGGTCTCCTGAAGACTAGGGCTCAGCTAATAGTTCCTCTGAGATTCAAAGCTGGGGGGAGTCCCCTCTGAGGGCCAGCCTGCGGCCACCTGTTCCCATGGCAATGGGGCAATAGCCCAAGGGCGAAGCTGATGCTTTCTGTTGGCTTTCGGATGATAGTTGGTGGAAGCGGGGGCGTCTGAAGTTTTTGTATCTTGACATTTCCATAAGATGCCTTCAGAAAAAGACATTTTGACTTAACGCGAAAGGGTTGGAGACCAAGGCACAGAGCAAGGTCCCGTGGATGGGAAGTCAGCCAATCTCTGCTCGCAGGCCAGGGGCACAAAAGACAAGTCACAGACCGTTAGTCCTGGAGTGGTGTTGGCACGGGGAGACGTGTCTGGTGTAGCCGCGTGAGTCAGGCAGGTGGGGCCTGGGCCTCATGGACTAGAAATAGGCTGGTCCTTGTGGAGGGCGGGAGAGGAACTGCAGCCGGGAAGGGGCGTACTTGGTGACGACCCACAAGTTTGGATGTGGCCCAGCAAGCAGAGCTGGCAGGGGTGAGGCAGAGGGTTGGGCTGAGCTGAGTCCCACTGGGGAGCTTGAAAGGGGGCCTATAAGGTTGGGAGCCCCAGCACTGGAGACACGGCAGGGACTGGGCCCCCAGTGCTGAGGACAAGAGCCATGGCTGCTCCCCTGGGATGGGCTGGTCCCAGCCTCAGGCTCCCCAAGGCTGTGAGAAGGGCAGAGACGTGACCCTGTGGGTGCTGCTTCCTCGAGCGGTTGTGGTGCCGGCAGCTCCCCACCCACCCCATGAGGGTAGAGAGCCACCTACACACTCAGGTCATCCCCATGGCCATAGCCGCATGTGGTGCTAACGAGTGTGCACATGCGACAAAACTCCACAGTACCCCACTTGTTCACCACCGCATGGAGCTAATACCAACCCGTTATACAGAAGTGACTTGAGGATTCTCAGCTGGGGGGCAGAACCCGGATGTGACCCCAGATCCTCCTGTGAACACCACCCAAGGCCACAGTATATGCTTCTCGCCCGCTTGGGCATTCCTCCT
>RCUC01092445.1:0-11729 GCA_003697995.1 Taxidea taxus jeffersonii | reverse complement strand
AAATTTCAAGTTGGTTAGATTTTAGTTATTTTTTTAAAAGATTTATTTATTTGAGAGAGAGAGAGAGAGAGATCACAAGTAGGTAGAAAGACAGGCAGAGAGAGAGGGGGAAGCAGGCTCCCTGCTGAGCAGAAAGCCCAATTCGATGCTCGATCCCAGGACCCTAGGATCATGACCTGAGCCAAAGGCAGAGGCTTTAATGCACTGAGCCACCCAGGCACCCCAGGTTTTAGTTCTTTTATTTCTCCAGAGAAGAATTCTCTAGTATCTTCTATCCTTTTTTCAAGCCCAGCTAACATCTTGATAATCATCATTCTGAACTTTGGTTCTGACATCTTACTAATGTCCATATGGATTAGGTCCCTAGCTGTCAGTACTGCCCTTTGTTCTTTTTTTTTTCTTTCGAGGTGAGTCATTTTATCCAGATAAGAATAGGTGAATGAGAGAACTAAATACTAAGAAAAATATACAGAAATATATACACTAATCCTGTCAGAAGAGACCCAAAACTTGGGGGAGAAGATAGTAGAAAGAAAAAAGAAAAAAAATATTATTTGAACAGAGCCACAGACTTGATTTTGGGTGTATTTTGTCTGTTAGAAGAAATTGCCTCCCCAAATTTTAAAGAAAGAAAAACTTATATATATATATATATATATATATATAAATATGGGTAAACATGATGAAGGGATGGAATATGACTGTAAAGATGAAAATTAAAAAAGATTCTAAAAAGGGAATTGATAAGAAGTTGGTTGAAAAAAGAAATAAAAAAGAGAATATGATCAGAGAGGGGACTAGAAGAAAGCCATATGCTAGATTTAGGGTATATTTTGATCTGTACAAGAAACGGTATCCCCAATTTTTAAAGTAAGAAAAACTTATATGTATGCAAAAAAATAAGATTAAATACAATGAAGGGACAGAAAATGACTATAACAATCTAAATTTTAAAAGATTTTTTAAAGGTATTAATAAGATAAAATAAAAAAGGTTAAAAAAGGAAAGAGGAAATTTTTTAAAAAATAGAATAAGAAAAAAATAAAATTTTAAAAAAATTAATTTTGAACGACTAAAGAATCATGGGGGAAAAGCCATGAATTCTATGTGCTGTTTTCCTGTAGTTCTGAAGTTTTGAAGTTCTCAGTGGTTGGTGAACTTGGCCTTGGCTGGATGTTCTTGCTGATCTTCTTGGGGAGGGGCCTGTTGCAGTGATTCTCAAATATCTTTGGCCCAGGTGGAATTGTACCGCCCTTGCCAGGGGCCAGGCTAAGTAATCTGCTCCAGTTCACTCTCGGGAGCTTTTGTTTCCTGAACGCTTTCTGTAGAGCTTTGGAGGACAGGAATGAAAATGGTGGCCTCCCAATCTTCTGCCTGGAGGAGCAGAGAGCTCGGGGCCCTCTCCTTAGTGCTACCTCAGAGAAAAGTGCTCAGTCACTCCCATCTCCCTGGTCTCCCACTGCTCTCCGAAATCACCTGGCCTGTGACTGAGCATTTCTATCTCTGGCACACGGCCCAGTTTGGAGTCTCCAAATCCAGCTGATTCCTGCAGCATGCTCCTGCCGCTTCTCCCAGAGGACAAAGGAGGGGGTCTCTCCCGATCTGCCACTTTTGGGGTCCCTACTCAAAGACCAGTGGCCTGACTATGCCAACCACGGTTTATGGCAACCTCAAGCTGAGAGCCCACTCAAATTTGGCTCATTTAGAGAAAGAACTTTTAAAGGAGAGCTGAGCAAAGAGCTCCTTCTGAAGTCGTGAGGTCACTGACACTGGGTCATGGAATGACACCCAGGCATTGTGATGTAGGACAGAGGTCTGTGAACTCCACTCAGAGATTGTCTGAGGCATCAGATAGGCAAGACCTCCAGCTCAGGGTGGACTCATTATTACCTTCTTCTTATATGTCATTCTCACTTCATTAACTTCTGTGTTACCGTCATAAACTCCTTCCCCAGCTTTTTGCTTTGAAGATCTACTGAAATTGAATGTTTCATTATTTTCAGATTCTTTTAAAAAGGGAAATTGATTTAAGGCTGTAAATGTTCATCAGAGTGCTTCTTTGGTTATACCTTATAGGTTTTGGGATAAAACCTCAATTACATTCATTTCTATTAGCTTTTAATTTTACCTTCAATTTCTTTTTTAGTACAATTATTATTTTAATATTGTTTTATATTTTATTTTATTTTATTTTTTTGTTTGTTTGTTTTATATTTTAAAATGTTAACTTTATTTTGGGGGAAAGGAGCTACCCTTTTATTCTTAGTATCTGGATTTAGTCTATATATGAACTTGTAATGATTTTTACTCTTTAAATTAAGATTTTTATTAGGAGCAAAGAACACAGTAGACTTTTTTATAAAATTTCCACAACTTTCTGAAAATTTGCATTGTTTTTGACTGAAACAGTACCTTCATATCTTTATATTTTACATCTCTAGCTGTACAATCAATTGTTATTTTTATTAATTAAATCATTGGTCTTTTGTGTTTCATTCTTTTAATTCTTTCTTTCTTTCTCTCCTTCCTTCCTTTCTTTTTTTTTCTTTTGAGAGAGAGTGGGGGAGCGGGCAGAGGGAGACAGAGAAAGAGGATCCCAAGCAGGCTCCACGCCCAGTGCAGAGCCTGAGGCTGGGCTGATCTCACCACCTTGAGATCATGACTGGAGCCTAAATCAAGAGTTGGATACTTAACTGATTGAGTCAGGTGCCCCTGAGATTGTGGCATATGCCCCCCTTTTAAAAAAGATTTTTATTTGTATGTAATGTCTTCATCAACATGGGGCTTAAACATATAACAAGATCAAGAGTTGCATGTTCTACTGACTGAGCCAGCCAGGTACCTATTCTTTGAATTTCTTAAATAAGTTTGTCCAAGTGCCACCCCATTTTTGACAATCAGAGCAATGTAGATGCTTGTATATCTTCCCTGGGTTCCTAATCAACTGAGAGCAGAGCCGTATGCGTGCCAGGAACAGTGATAACTTTGTTATGGAGAACTAGTCTTGTGCCTGAGGGTGGAGGGAATTCCCTTTTCCTTGAAATTCCTTGAACTGAGCAAACTTGATCTTATGCCTTGATAACAGCTTTGTCTATCGTCTTTAATTTTTATTGTGTGTGTGAGTGTGTGTGTGTGTGTGTGTGTGTGAGAGAGAGAGAGAGAGAGGAAGATTTTGTAATAAGTAAACAGTATATTTGATTTGACATAATTTGAGAGTTTTTGTCTTTCAAAAGGACTATTTAATAGATTGTGAGCACACGTCGGGTTTTACAGATTTAAGGTCTGTGGCAGCCCTGCACCAAGGAAGTTCATTGGCGCCATCTTCCCCACAGCATTTGCTTACTTTCTGTCTCTGTGCCACATCTTGGTAATGCTCACAATACTTCAAACTTTTTCATAATTATTATTATATTTCAAATTAATTATTATATTTGTCATGGTGATCCATGATCAGTGATCTTTGATGTTCCTACTGTAATTGTTTTGGGGTACCATGAACCACATCAACACAAGATGGCGGACACAACTGATAAACATTGTTTGTGTTCTGACTGTTCTCTCTCTGTCCTGAGGTCTCCCTCTTCCCTGAGACACAACAATACTGCAATTAGATCAATTAATAACTTTACAATGACTCTAAGCATTCAAATGAAAAGAAGAATGAATTGATGTGGCAAACTTATTGTCTTATTTTAAGAAATTGTCACAGCCACCCAACTGTCAGCAAATACTACCTTGATCAGTCAGCAGCCATCAACATCAAGGCTAGACCCTCCATCAGCAAAAAGATTATGATTCACTGAAAGCTCAGATGATAGCATTTCTTAGCAATAAAGTATTTTTTAATTAAAGTATGTACATTGTTTTTTTAGACATAATGCTATTGCACACTTAATAGAGTACAGCATGATATGAACATAACTTTCATATGCACTGGGCTAGCAAAAAATTCATTTGACTGATTTTATTGTGGCAGTCTGGAACCAAACCTGCAATATCTCTAAGGTACGCTTGTATATCGAGTTAAGGAATTAAGGGTATGGGCTCTGAGTCCAAATCCAATCTTTTAAAGTTACTGGAGGAGTAACCATGAGAAAACAACTTTCTCTTTTTGGGTGTAAAGTTTGTCTTTTCAAAAATTCATAACTCACAGAACACAAACAACGTTTATCAGTTGTGTCCACCATCTTATGTTGGTGTGGTTCATGGTACCCCAAAACAATTACAGTAGGAACATCAAAGATCATTGATCATGGATCGCCATAATAAATATAATAATTAATTTGAAATATAATAATAATTATGAAAAAGTTTGAAGTATTGTGAGCATTACCAAGATGTGACACAGAGATAGAAAGTGAGAAAATGCTGTGGGGAAGATGGTGCCAATGAACTTGCTTGGTGCAGGGCTGCCACAGAGCTATAAAAAATTAATAGTATAAACTGTTTAGATAGTAACTGACACAGAGTAAATGCTGTATCAGCTACCATTGTTGTTTTACTCTGTGATCAAATTTTGTAACAGTTCTTAAATTTTAGCTGGTTCTTTCTTTCAGAATGGTTTGGTTGGAAAGTTCTATTTTTTTTTTTTTTTTAAGAGAGGGAGAGAGTGAGAGAGTGCGGATGGGGGGCAGAGGGCAAGGCAGAGAATCCCAAGAAGACTCCATGCTGGGTACCAGTCCAGTGCGGGGCTCATTCTTGTGACCCTGAGATCATGACCTGAGTCAAAACTGAGAGTCGGATGCTTAACTGATTGAGCCACACCAGAGCCCCTGAATGTTCTACTTTTTATTCAGGCTACACATTTTTAAACATTTATTTATTTATTTGAGAGAGAGAGAGAGAGAGAGAGAGACAGAGACAGAGAAAGTGAGCAAACACATGAATGTGGTAGGAGGGGTATTGGAGGGCAGGGGAAGAAGGAGAGAGAAAAACTCATGCAGATTCCTTGCTGAGCACAGAGCCCACCTGGGGCTCAATCTCATGACCTTGAGATCATGACCTGGCCTGAAATCAAGAGTCAAACCCTTAACAGACTGAGCCACCCAGGTGCTCTATGCTGCCCATTTTAAATATATCTTTTTATATGAAGTATCCTGCAAATTTTCCTGTTAAAGAATAATTAATCTCAAAGCATTGAGATGTATGATTTCAAGAGGCCTTGAATACTCCTGAAAGCAACAAAACCTAAGAGGGAAAGGAGAGAAAATGGGCAATTTACATGAAACAAATGAAACATTCTCTGGACCGTCGACCAGAGACCCTGCCTCTGGGCCACCAGGAGATGAGACTGTGCATGCCAAAAGACTGTGCACATCTCCAGGGACCACAGGCTGTATACAAAACCTCCCAACTGTTGTTACCACCCAGAAGCTGCCTTCCGTGGACATTAGACTAGCCGTGGTCTAACCTGTGGGTGGTTTAACTATGGAATCACTTAGCCACAAGCTGACCTGAATCATCTGCACAGGCACTTTGAAATATACAGAATCCTGCAAGAGGTCAAGGTTACCTTGTGTGTTTTGTTGCTGGTGCATAGTAAAATCTAGTGCTCCATTTCACTGACTTCTTTTATGTGATGAAAGAAAATCCAACACATTGGCTTTCTTTTTGACAGCTCACTGCCGCAGAACTCTCCCCGGCTGAGATGTGTTTGTAAGGGATCAATTTAATGCATTCTTTGTCTTTGCAGGAGAGGTTATCTTGGTGCCGCTTTGCTAGGTGGAGTTTCTCCCTTCAGACTGCGGCTTGCTGTTCCAGAGCAGAGATGTTATTATTTTTTGTGAAAGTGAATTGATGCCCCTCTGGGAGTCTGGATACTATCAAGATGAAAAAGGTTCAGTGTTTCTTTCAGGAGCAGTAAATCAGATCCTGTGAGGTGTGCATTCAATCTCTTTCTCTTTCTTTCTTTGAGAAGTGGCCAAGCCCGAGTGATGCTTTTGTCTTCCTACTTGGATGAAGGTGAGGAAGGGTGTCTGAGTCACCAAGGCCCCTCCTCTGCACCCACAAGTCTGCGGGCTCTCATTTGGCTTCTAAGGGGCCACACAGCCAGCACTGCCCATCATTCACCTCCAGCATCTCTCATGGCCATTCACATGTCTCTGGAACACACTGGCTTCCTGTTGCCTCATCTCCACATTCCAATGCGTCAGGCTCTTCTCTGCTCCACTTCACTAGGAATAAGTGAGGCCTCATCTGCTGAGCTGGGCCATGCTGACGCTTTGCCTTCTTGTGTGTTCTCCCATCTCAGGCAAGGTGCCTGGACCAACCCTGGCACTTCTCTTTAGGAGGATCTTCCAAGGGCCTTGGGAGGCCCAGCAGCAGGAGTGAAATTGATGTTAACTGCTGAAATGAAACAAACAGTGACTAATATTTAATATTTTTCATCCAGAAGTTGGTGGTGTAAATATCAGTGAATGTTTTGGAGTTTGGGGGGCTTGTACCTTCAGGGGAGTCAGTATCACCATCCATTGCTAAGAAGGCCATCTTGGCCTACATTAATGGTAGAATGTAGTATGGATCAGAGGAGGTAGTTCTGCCGTCCTCTGTGCTGGCTACTTTGTCTGGAACTCCCTATTTTAACTGTCATTGCATTATAGAAAGAACCTTGAAAGTGAACATAGGAGATAATGATTAAATCTTGGGGAACCTAGAAACTGTGCTGTATGGAGGTGAGTGGAAGAACGGTTTAATCCAAATGAGCTGCTTATGGAAAAAAAAAAAAAAAGAAGAAGAAGAAGACTTGGGTGGAAAAAGATCACTGTCTCCAGATGTTTAAAGAAGTACAATGTAGTAGAGAAAACAAACGGATTCTGTGTAATCACCATAGGGTAGAACTTTGATCTGGAGGTGGAAGTTTCAGGGGACAGATTGCATTTCATTCTATTTTAACAACCTCAGGGCAGCTGCAGGGACAAATGGTCACCATGTCACCTGGCATACCCAAGCTAAGACTGGCACCCCTTCTCTGGGGCCTAGGTGGATGGGCTCTGGGTCTCTTGCCTCTGAGCCCAAGTGCTTCTGTGGCTGTTAGAGCAAAGGCAATAGCATCTTTCCTGTGGCTCACAAGGCACGGAGGAGAGCAGCAGGACCTGGCGGGGCTCACGGAGGGCGCCGGGCCTGACCGAGGGCTGCAGGGGATGTTTTCTCAGCTTTAAGCCTTGAGCTGATGAACCGGGCCTGGAGTTTCACCTGCCACTCCTCCAGCACTCCTAACATCTGAAAGGAAGGCTCCAACCCCGACTCAGACAGCCCCATCTGCGCCTTAAAGACAAGGCCGAGGGTGACCCATGTTGGCCAGGGGATGAAAGGCAGGGGCTGGAGCTCTGGGTCGGGGTTGGGCTGTAGACATGCTGTGTGGGGTTCTCTCTTTCCTGGTGTTCTTCCCTGTTTGTGAAATCCATTCCCATGAATGTTTCAGGCGCCGTCCTTCTCAGTAGGTTAAAAGCTAAGCTGACTCCATGGGAAGCAACTGCAATGTTTAGCCAAGTCCGGGGAGCCATTTGCCCTGCCCCTGTCCAGTGGGCTTGAGTTGGCACTGCCTACTTTCACTGATGGGAAGTTCACCCATCACCTGGCAGACCAGTTTGATGGCACTGAGCAGGGCTTTGGAGGATGACATTCACACCACAACAGCTGAAGTACCCACAGCCTTTCCATGCAGACATGCAGAAATAAGATTCCTTCCCCATGCTTTAACCTGCAGATTCTACCTGCTATAGGATAGAGAAAAGCTGAAGGAAAGGAAAACTCATGTTGAAGTTACTAAGAAAATTGAGTTCCAAGGGAATCCTGAAGTTGGTTCTCCTTCTTTCCAGTTAACCCACACTTTTATTTTGCTTACATTTTAAAACTTCTATTTTAATATAATTTTATACTTAACAAAGAATGACACAAAAACCTACCAGGAATTCTGTATACCTAAATTTCTCAGACATATCTTGTGTAACCTGAGTACAATGATCACAGTCAGGAGATTAATTTGATGTGACACCGATCTAATCTACAGGCCTTACACAGATTTCACCAGTTGTCCCACAAATACCACTTTTCTGCCGCGGGTTCCAAACCAGCTTTATACACTGGATTCAGATGTCATGTCTTCTCAGTCTCCTTTAATCTGGAATGGTCTTACCTACCCCTTTGGCAAATTTAATTCTAGAGGAGGAGAATGTATCAGAGAAATACTGAATGTCTTCTAGTTCTGTGCAAGGGATGAAGGGACACCACATGGAAAAGGAGAGATGACATCTTTGCCATCTGAAAGCTCTCAGGCTAGTGTTGAACACAGATAGTTTCCATGCAGGACGCCAATTACTATAAGAAGGAATGAAGTATGTGGGTTGGGAGGGCAGACACCTAAACCAAATTAAGTAGATGTGGGAAAGGATTCCTGGAAGGGATGATGTTGGAGCTGAAGCCCATGGAATGAATAGGAGTTACTCAGGCTGGGTGAAGGATGTCGTGGTATGAGATCATACAGGCAGTAGTGATGGCATTGGTGAAATCCTGATGGCACAAGACATCTTCTCTGAGCACTGAGCTGAAGTGCATTCTGGAGTCTGGGCACAACACCTGAAGTGGGGCGAGGTGGTGGGGGGTGCTGGAGAGGTAGCGAGTGGCCAAATGTGCAAAGGCTTAGAAGTTGTATCAAGGGCTTATTTTTGACCACAGAGCCAAGGTGAGACATGGAAAGATGTTATGTATAGGAGTATAGTGATCATATTTGTTTTTAAAAAGACTACCAGAGATGATGTTGGCCTGAGCCAAGATGGAGCAGTGGGTGTAGAGACAGATGAACAAACCCAAAATTTGGAGGAAGCAGGACTAATAAGGGGTAGAGATTGGTTGGATGGAGAGATTGGTTGGATGCAGAAGTTAAGGGAGAGAAAGTGGTCAAAAGTGAAGCCCAGGTTTCCAGTTTTGACAATGAATAGAAGTCGGTGCCTTCTATTTACTTCTCTTTACTTCTCTAAAGTAGAAGACACAATGGGAGGAATAGTTTCAAGGGTGTTTTTATGCTGGTGTTTGGGTAATTTGTGTGAAGCTAGAGTGTGAAGCTGAGGATTTCCTGATCCCCAGTCCAGGACTGTTGACTTCATTGCATACCTCCTAACTATATTCAATCCAGCAAACCACTCAGTATGAAACATACATGCAAGTGCTCCTGAGAAGCAAGTTGCATGCCCTGGCCTCTGTGCCTGGGGAGCCAACAGCCAGCACTGCCCCAGCATTGAGCAGACAGTGCAGTAAAATTGGTACAAGGCGACCCAAGACTGGGCAATGATTTCTACTGTGATCTTATTCAGCTGGGAGAGCAGGAGAGGCTAGACATAGTCAATCCTACTGAGATGGGGTTAGGAGGACACTGTAGATAAAGGCAGTTGTCCCAACACTGCAGGGTGGCTTGCTGAGAGCAGAGGAGCAGAAGGCCAGGCCAGGGGGCACCTGGGTGGCTCAGTGGGTTAAAGCCGCTGCCTTTGGCTCGGGTCATGATCCCAGGGTCGTGGGATCGAGCCCCATATTGGGCTCTCTGCTCTGCGGACAGCCTGCTTCCTCCTCTCTCTCTGCCTCTCTGCCTACTTGTGTTCTCTGTCTGTCAAATAAATAAATAAGTAAAATCTTTAAAAAAAAAAAAAAAAAAGAAGAAGGCCAGGCCAGAACAGGCAACTGGTTGGGATATCAGGGCTCAGGAAGATGGCAGGGAGAGGTGGAGGGGAATCCTTTCCTCCAGCCTGTCAGAGAAGGGCTGGGAGGGCCAACAGAACTAGTCCGCATAAAGCTATTCCTACAGAGAAACCACCATGGGAGTTTCTGTTCTGCCATTAACTACTGAGGCAGGTAAAGCTCAGTGAGGTCAATGACTGGCCAAGGTCACAGAGATACTAAGTGTAGAACTAAGCCTTTGACAAAACCCTAAGTATAACTCTTTCCTCTGCTCTATGCCTCCTGTTATCAAGTGGAAACTCAATTCCAGTCTAAGTAATTGTCAAAACTGTCTAGGTGTGGGCAGGTGGGGGATGCCCGGACAGAAAGAAGAAAGAGAAAGTTTACAGTTGCCATCCCAAAGTCATCACTGGCACCATACAAAAACCTGGACGTCATCAGGAAGGTCCTTCCTGGATAGGGGAAGGAGTGGAGAAGGACCAATTCCCAGGAATGGGGTTGAGGGCACAGGAGAAGGGTGGTCACACAGCATTGGGCCTCTGGCAAGAGAATCCAGCAGAGGCAGTCATAAGTCAGGCTGGCCCAGTCTGGTGTGAGACTCAGTCCTGATACTCCCTCCTCATCCTTGATTCGGGATCTATTCCTGACTCACACTGCAAGGCTAGTCTTGGGTAAAAGCTGATCTAGAAGCAGCAATGCACCAGCTCTGGCCCCAGCTCCAGGCAGTTTTGTTGATGTTTATGGAAGCTGCCTTTTCCCTTCTGACCTGTATTCACCCTGGTTTTCAGACCTGCTCCGTCCTGACAGGCAAGGCTGGAAGCACTTAAGAAAAAGAAGTCTCAGCTGGACTCTTCCTCTCTTTCCAGTGCTGGGGGAGAGGGAAGTCTGCTATCCCCAGCAGTCAGTTGGCCTCTTGGCGGCTCAGCTGGAGGGGGAAGTCTAAGGGCGGGAGCATGAGAGGGCACAATGTGGCTTAACTAAATCTTGTGGGGGTACACTACAAACAAGGCAGAAAACAGGACTGGACTATGAGGAATGGGCAGGGAATGACTTCCCTGTCCCAGTTTCTCATCTGCCCAGATTGTAATGGGAGAGTTGGCTGCTATCAGGTGGCATTAACTGACATCCAAGGTCCTTGCATCCCTTCTCCATGCCTGGGAAAACCCCAGCCCACGGACTGGCACCAAGTCTGTACTCATCTGATTGCAGATCTGAGAGGAAGGGATGTTGTCTAGCCCGGAAAGGGACATTGTCCTGGCTGGGTGTAGGGTTTCTCCAGCTATCACAAAATCCTGGAACTCTACCTCCAAGGAATTTTTAGGCCATGTAGAAAGAGCACAGACAAGCAGATACAACTTGAAATGTATTTATGGACCAACTCAGTCCACCATAAATGGCTGGGCAGCACCTCTAAAAATGAGTCAGGAGTCTCCCATGCAGAATCTGGGGGTGGAAGTGAGCAATGTGAATACTTTTTTGTGTGTGGTAAATTTGCTTTATATCTTGCGAAAAGAACCTAAAGTTTCTTCGACATGCATCCTTGGCAGCTCTGGGAGATATTTTCCCTATTAAGCAAACCATCAGCTGCTGGTTTTGGCTACAGTTTGCTTTGCTCAGTTCTTGGGTGGAAAGAAGATGTTCAGCTGTCCTCAAGAGCTATCAGTGGAAATCAAAATAAAAAACACAAAACAGATGGGCCTAGAGAATAGAAACCCTGAAGAGTGCTGCAGGTTTCCTTCCACAGTGGAAAGCTACAAATACCCAACAGTCTCAGGGTTCTCTTCCTGCCCAGGCTTGGCCTCATGCACTCAACTCCATACTGCAGGGGTGCCTGGTGTTCCTCAGAACTCCTCCCATCCTACCTTTCAGGATAGAGGACAGAGGGACGGGGCAGATTTCTCTGAGGGGACAGTGAACAAGGCACTCAGAAATTTCCTAGATCAAAATATATCATCCATCACATCACCAATTTTACCAAAAGTGTCAATTTCCTCCAGGTGTTATTTTCTCTACCCTTGGGTTCTGATATGAACCAACCCAAACAGCAGTTAACATTTGTATTA
>RCUC01092424.1:0-10084 GCA_003697995.1 Taxidea taxus jeffersonii | reverse complement strand
GCCTCCCATAGGCTCTGCCTCTGGAGAAGTCTATAGACGCGGGGATCTGGGAATGGGCCAGACCCACAGCAAGAAGAGGCAGGCAAAGCAGAGGCACAAGGTGGCACCGAAGGCCAGGAGTGCGAGCAGAGTCGCAGCCAGGACCCAACGAACAGGGCAAGAGCAGCAAGACCCACCTGGGAGCACAGGGATCCCCGTGTGATGGGGCATCACGGCCAGAGCTCAGGCAGGAGCAGGCAAGCAGGAGACCTCATCTCAGGAGTGGCTCACGACACCCGCCGAGGGCAGCAGGGTCCCTGTGAGTGCCCAAGCCCAGCACAACTCAGGTGCCCATTTCCAAATTCTCAGTGGGTAGACCCGGGAGCAGTGGCACGCTGGCCCTGCAGATGCAACACATAGGGCACAGGGGCACAAGGGTGCAGGGTACAGGGGTGCAGGGTATAGGGGCGTAGGTTGCAGGGGCACAAGGGCGTGGGGTGCAGGGATGCAGGGGCACAGGGGTGCAGGGGCGCAGGGTCCAGGCAAAAAGTGAGACGGGGCCCCACCCTTCAACGCCCAGCCTGCACTGGACCCGGGCCGCAGCTCTCCTCGTGACCGCCCCTCACCCCGCTGCTGAACCCCCCAAAGTGAGAGCTAGCTACTGCCCCTCGCGGTCACTCCAGAGGAACGGCTCTCGGCACACGCTGCCAGCCACACCCCTGGGCTCCTAGACAAGTTTGTGCCAGAGGATATGGGCGTCACTCAGCACGACCCTGGCGAGCCTTTGCCGAACCCCGTCAGGAACTGCCCGCGGCGACTGTGAATCAGACGATGCCGCGCAAGCCGCATGGGCTCCTCGACCTCATGAAACACCAGGGAGCAGCCCAAAGCGAGGAGCTCAAGTCAGCACCACACCGCCTAAAATCATCCTTCAAACTCCTGAGCCGGAAGCAAAGGCGACCGTCGGTGGGAATGCTCTTGACGGCAGGCGGGACGGGGCAGGGCTGGTGCGGTGCAACAGGCGGGTGCCGCTCCGTCCGCCACCAGCAGAGCGCCGCGCGCCCCATCCGACAGGAAATGGCTGAGCTAGAACAACTCCTCGGGACGCACAGGAGGAGCCGGCGGCTCACAGGCGGGGCCGGAGCTGGGGCGCAGCCACGTGGCCACGGGCTCACCCCCAGGGGCAGGGGCAGCACCCCGGAAGAAGGCAAGGAGAGCAGGCACCTGGGAGCCCACGCTGGTTCCGGCAGAGGTGCAGAAGCAGAGGCCCGGAGAGCCTCAAGGGGCAGCTCTCCTCGTCCAGCCGCCAGCGGAGCGCGGGGCCCGCCGGGAGTGCCCCGGGCAAGGTAAGGCGGCCGCAGAGCCACCCGGCGGCACCAAGGACATGAAATACCTAAACCGTGCAGGCAGCTAACACCAGAGTGTTCTAGTGAACTCAGGAAGCTGCTTTCTGGAGCCCCCAACCCAACCCCCCGCCCCACCCTCGGACTCCGCAAACTGTTCGTGGGTAAGAAGGAAACGGAGACGGGCAGCAGGGGAGGGTCCCAGTCCCCGAACAGTAAAGACGCTTGAGACAAACACAGAACCAGAGATGCCCGTCGTTCCCAAGGGAGCAAAGTTTGTGGACTTTTTTCACGATTCCTTCTGCTTCATCAGTTTAACAAAACATGTCACGCCCACAAGTCCTGAAACACTAAGGGCCCTTGGTTACACTCCAGCGTCTCACCCAAGCCATGTGCCACCGAGATAAACCGTCTACACCCCTCAGCAGGCTCTCCGTCCTTGTACAGGAAGCAAAGGAGCACGGGATCCACAGAAAAGCAGGACGCTGCCCACGGCCTTCCGAAAACAGAGAAACCAGGAGAGCATGGGCGGGCCCACAGCCCATCTTGGGGGAGAGTGGCCAGCGGGACGAGACCAGCTGAGCTTGACAAGGCACAGGCCGGGGGCCGTGCAGGGCACGAGGGCCTCTGTGGACATCTGAAGGTGACATCCCAAAGCCACAGAAGGGACATGGCATGAGTCCGCCACCCCAAACCACACCGGCCTGCTGAGCCGCACGCGGAAGGGCCCCGCAGGGCAGGAGACAGCTGGGCTCCTATCCCACTCGCCAGCAACAGAGGGAAGAGAAGGGGCTGGGCCACAGTCCCCGTTTCAGGAGCCAAGAGACCCCGTGTTCTGGCGTCCGTCTGGCAGGCGCGGGCAGAGCAGAGGCATCAACAGCGCTACAGGCAGCCAGCGGCCGCCCATCGTCTCCTCCGACCCGGCGCCTCCACGGCTAGTCTCCGCGAGGAAACCAGCAGCCATTCCTCAAGATCCCTTTATGGGAGGAGCCGTGGGGCCCTGGGGAAAGGGGCTTCGACTAACCCACCTCCATGCCTGCCCATGAACATACACACACACAGGGCCTCCTGACGGCGAGGACGCGTACCCGCACACAGCATGTGCACCACCAGCCCTGGATTCCAGGCTGTTCTGGCCGGCGCCGTGCGCAGAGCAGACACCTGGAGGGCTCACAGTGGCCCCGGGGTGAAGGAAGCACGCGCCCTGGGCTCCCCGCACTTCTTCACATTCTTGAATGTCCACACGCCGCACGTGACTTACAGACCAAGACGAGCTCCACCGCCGCCGTGTGCCCGCAGGTGGCGGGTCCGGCTGAGCTCCAAACAGTGCGCCGCCCCTCCCGCCGGGGCCCCGGGCCAGAGCACGCCTGCAGCAGGGTCCCCACGTCTGACCGGGACTCTCACACCAGAGAAACCCGCAGATCCACCAAACGGAACACTCTTAGCAACAGAATGGTATTCAGAAAGAGACGCCTTACCTTTTCCAGGACTAAGGTTCTGGTCTATGAAGACCTTGAGTTCCCCGTTGGCTTCAATTAGACCGGCCTGCAGAAAGCAACAAGGACAGTAAATAGCGCATCTGAAAGAGTGACAAGCCAGCCCGCCGGAGGCAGCTGTAAGTTACAGCATTAAAGAGACACAACAGTCACCGTTAGGCAAACAAGGACACCATGCAGGGAGCACAGGGCCTCCCGCAGCCGAGCTCTCCAGCTGGACACTCAGCGCAGAAAAGATCGTTTGGATCGTTTGGAGACTTCCGCCTTCACAGCTTAGCCCTGGACGTGTTAATGAAACACAGCTTCCGCAGAGGAAGTCAGCGTGCGCATCAAATAGCCCGCCTGAGCATGGCAAGGGCATGGCACGGGTGGACGTGAAAATTCACCCGCCCATCCTGAGAGCAGCCTAGTAATGGGACCTGGGAAGAGGGCCACCCAGTGCCCCGGGCGTGGCAGGGGGAGCGTGGGCGCAGCAGCACCATGGGGCGCACCTGGCATGCGGGGCTCCCCCGCCTTGTGAGGACACCCGCACAGCATGAGGCACTGGGGGCACCAGGGGGGAACGTCACAATGCATGGTGCACAAAGGCACAGAAAAGGCCTGCAGGGCCCTCTAGGACACTACCAGAGGTTGTGTCCAGATCGAGGAATGACTGCTGCCTTGTCTCCTGCTTTCGTTCATCTAGGCTTCCCATGAAAGGAGGCAGTCCTGGGCACGCTCCCCTGGTGACGGCCCAGAGAGCTCTCCCCCTTCACCAGGCACCAGCCGAGGGCGTCTGCACACCACCCTGAGCTGGCACAGGGCCTGGGGGTCCTGGAAAACCAAGCCTCCCGAAGGCACATGCAGGCACCTGCTTACACACTCTCATTCATGCCCTCATACCCATACGCACACACACGTCCACACAGACGCACGCACTACACCCACACGTGCACACGTGTGTGCATAAACACACACAAACCACAACACAGGTCAGCCGAGCCTGGCAGACAAGCTCCCTCCTGCCCAGGCCTCTGACCGCTCCTGGCCTGGCAGGAGCACCCTCCGAGAACGCGCAGGTGTCCGGGGCCTGAGGCCCGTGTCCACCGTCACCTCACACACGCCCAGAGCGTCACGTGTCTGTGCGGGCACAGGCCAGCCTGTGAGGGGATGTGAGCACAGCTCCCAGCGCCATGCTGCTTCTCCAGGAAGCCCCACGGCACCCCACCCTGAGCAAATGCAGTCCCAGGGGGACAGCCCAGGCCGGGCCCTCCAGAGGGCCAACTCCCAAGCACACCTGCGGCAGCAACAAGCTCACCTGGGCCTGGCACAGGGGACCACCCCCCTTGGGGCTGCGGCAGCCCGGGCACAGGCTGACCGTGTCCACTGGGCGCACAGTGAACAAACAGCCAAAATGCACAATCCACACCCGAAATCAGAGCATACGCCCCTACCTGCTGAATTCACCGGAGACAGAAGTCAGGCCCCCACAGGGAGAGGCCACATGCACGGTCTCAGAACCCGGCAACACCACACAGGCCACGTTTCCCGGACTCTCCAAAACCCCAGCTTCCCAGAGAAACGGAGGGAGCCAAGGGCAGGCCCACGAGGATGATCCACACCGACGCCCGGCTGTACTGGAAGGTCACCGGCCAGGAGGTGGGTGAAGAGGACCTTTCTTCCTGCTGGGGGAGCAGCACCAGGCTGGTCCCAACAAACAGGCTCCCAGGACCCCAGAGCCACAAGACACCGAAGGCCACAGAGCGAGGAGCTAGCCGAGGCAGGGGAGAGCCCCCACGCTGACAGACGGCCCCAGGCTCCCTGCAGATCCCTGGCACTGCCAGCTCCTTCCACCCACGGCCCCCAGGGCGCTCCATCCCATGGAAAGTGGCCCTGACCTCCTTGTCCACTACCTGTCCACACCAGGGCAGATGAAGACAAGAACCACACAGGCCCGAGGAGAACAGGGCCCATCACTGCCCACATGGCTCTGCCTCGATGGGACCGACGGGACCCGGCGTGTGCCCCGACCTGCTGCCACTGGACGTCCTGCTTCCGCGCGGCAGTCATTGGCACGACGGTCCTGGCTGCTCATGGGAAGGCCAAGAATGCAGCCATCCCCCTCTCCCAGAGATGGCGATCACGGTTGGCACAGCAGCAGCACAAGCCTGGCAATGCCTCATACCCAAATCAGGAACCAATTTGGGGAGCCTCAGCTCCCCCGGGGGACACCCAGTCCAACTCACGCAATCAGTCAACGCAGCCCGTCCTCCCTGGAGCAGAGGGCTTCCTCTTCCCACCACACAGTGCCTACAGAAGTCATCCCATGGGCAGCCTGGGCCGGGAACAGACCAGCACGGCCCTTTCTGCCAAAGTCTGGGAACTGATGAAAAGGCCTGTCCCTCCCTCCCATCTCAGTGTCATAGCTGAGGAGTCACTGGAGAACACAGGGGCCAGGACAGAAAGGAAGATGCTGGCAGAACCAACAGGATGAAGGGAGCCACCGAGCCCTGGACGAGGGACAGGTCCACCCAACATGCATCATGTCTGCTCACTGACGCCAGGAAAATCCTAGCATGAACCCTGCTTACTTGTGCTCGGTAAGACCCCTTTCTGTCTCTCGCACCCTGCCAGCGCTCCTACAAGAGGGGAGTCGACGTCTACAGCGGGCAGCCACACAGGCAGAGCCCCCCAGCACACACGCAGCAGGCACACAGGACCCAGCGAGACGGGATGCACGGTGGCCCTGCCCAGAGCAGGCTATCCCAGCAGCGCATCCAGACACGGGGCTGGACAGGCTCTGTCTGACGGGGCTGCCATTCCCTGCTGGGCCAGCAGCACATGGGCCACAACCGCCAGACACTGGCAGCCGCCAGCTGCGACCCTGCCTGGGCGCTCCTGAGCGGACCCAGGGACCCAGGGTCATTTCCGGAACTGCGCCGCCTCCACGGGATCAACTTCCCAGAGAGCTGCTGGGTCCGTAAACACGCACCTGCCTTGTGCCCAAGCCAAGACCTACAGCACAGTCAGCAAGACCCAGGAAGAAGTCCAGGGCCTGGCCACTGGCTCCTGCGGATGCCTACACGGCCCACACTCGGGACAGTGGCCAGTTCACCTGACGGCAAGTCTCCCAGGCACAGAAACGTTCGTGACATGACGTGTCAGAATCACAGGAGGTACAAGATTGCTTCTCGCTAACGAAATCGGGAAACAAAGACTACTGCTAATGCTCTTGTTCACGGGTGAGATGGAGAGACAGTGCAGAAAGCCTACAAGGCTGCCAGCAGGACAGCCACCTTGTCACAGTTAGACGCAGGAGCCCCCAGGCCCCAGGCGCTCCAGCTGGGGCGGGAGGCCAGGCTCTGGGACGAGGGTTCCACGCCGCCCAGCAGCCCTCTCCTCGCCGGGGGCTGGGGTGGGAGCAGAGAGGGCAGGATGGTGGGAGGTGAGGAGAGGTGGCAAGGCACGGGCCGTGGGGCAGCTACCATGGAGGCCAGCACTCAGGACGCATCCGGATGCATGCCTTCCGGCTGCCGCTGATCTGGGCAGTGTCTCCCTGCGACCCGGCCACCCCAACCGGGCCACAGACACCGTGCGGGAGAAGAAGCCCTGTTATTTTAACCACTGAGCTCTGGGTCATTCGTTTCACGGCAACAGAGGACAGTGGTCAATGATTTTTCTCTCAATCATAAGAGAAAGTACTACTCTTCACCAACTGGGAAGTCACTGAATGTACTTTTGAAGCAGACGCAGATTTGGCCCACATTTCCTGGTGTCACGTGCCTACCTGCCGATTACCAGAGACAAAAGTCGTGACCCAAATGACGCCTCCAGGCCTTCCAACCTGGAGGAGCAGCAGCAGCCTGGAGCAAGTGGGCCCCGTGGCTCCTGGCAGGGCGGGATCGCTCCAATGGCCCAGCCAGCAAAGGCCTGAAGCCAGCGACACCAGAGCCGGACAGACCCTCGAGGTCACCAGCTTCCATGTACGGATGGCCTCAACAGGTGCCGGTGCTGGCTCATCCTGCCTGAATGCCCACACACTCACAGCACAGCCCAGTTACCTGATGAAGCCCGACCCGGCCCCACCCAGCTCGGGAAGACGACAGAAATCGTATCTGGGCTTGATGACCAACTCAGGGACATCCCTGCCTGCTGCAAGCTGTGTGTCCGCCTCGTGTGCAGGTGCACACCCCCAGGGCCAGTCCCCTCCCGGGAGGCAGCCAACACGCTGGACACGGGGACACTGGGCATCGCTCGGCAGAAGCATAAGACAGCGTGAAGTTCAGGAGAGGAACCGGTCTGTCTGAACCACACAGACTAGTTCAGGGACGCGCGGGGAAGGTCGCCAACATTGTCACCCAGAACCCCAACCCTCACCCCCGGGTCCCAGGCTCAGCCTCCCCGCCAGTGGTGCTTTTCTAAAACACCACTCCCTCCACAGGACACTGAATATCTGACAGAGACCTCTGGGGCTGACCGTGGTAAGGGGCGGCATCACCCACCCGAGGACAGCATGAAATCACCATCACCCCATCACCTTTCCTGGGAGGAGCTCCCTGCTGCGGACCTGTCTGCGCATTAGCTATGAGACCCCCGCTTAGGTGCTGACCACCCACTGCCGTCCCCTGCGGGGCTGCCGGCCGCCTTGTGCTATGCCCTTCTCCCTTCCCAGACGCCCAACCTGGGCTCTCCTGAGGGGCGGGGGGAGGACCCGGCTAGTCCCCTGGCACAAAATGATGAGAACAGTGCAAGCCCGCCTCCCTCACCACGGCACGGGGCCGCCAGGGCTCCACACGAAGGCCAGCGCAAGGTGGTCCCTGCGAGGGGTCGTCAGAGCAGCGAAGAGCGGCCCGCCAGCGACGACGGGGACTCGGAGGGGTGCACACGGCGGAACTCCCTTCCCAAGGACGCGTGGAATGGGAGCCCCGACCACACTCGACAGAGTCAGGAGCCACTGCTGTCTGCGTGGAGTGTGCAGTGGGGCGTGAAAAGGGTGCCGCTCGCGGACTTCCTTCCTCACCGCTCTGGGGTCTCGGGCCCGCCTCCTGTCTACGTGGGAGGACGAACACGCCGCCTTCCTGCCGCAGGACCCGCAGGGCCCCGCCAGAGGGGGCCCGGTGTGCCACGCCCTCGCCCCCCAGCACCTCCCTGTGATGCTGTGACATGAGCCCGTTGTCACAGGGTCAGTCAGTAAATACGGCGGAGCCATAGACAAGGGCCCGGGAAGGGGCCGCGGCCACACGGCCCACCGCCCTCCCATCTTCCGCCCAGAGGCAAGACCTGCACACACCCAAGAAACACAGAAATGCAGAATGTGTTCTGTTTTTTAAAAGCTGTTCCTGAAACTGTGGCCAATTTTAAGATAAGTACACGGGCCCTATTTTTCCCCAAGAGCTTTAACTTAGAGTGCAAACTTTCCTTACCCTCCAGTAAGAAAACACTAAACTCGGTTTCGCACGTAAACCAGAGACAGAAGCACTCGGCCTCAGCTCACCTCAGCAACCCCGCAGACAGAGTCTGTCCTGTCATGTCTGGACCACAGGGGCATATGACGGACGCTTTGCTCTCGCGGTGGCCCGAGGACCCCGCTCACAGCACCAGCGCACCAGGCTGCACAGGGAAACGGCACCGGAGTGCTTTAGCGGGCTCAGCAGAACCGAGCTCCAGGCTTCACCCACAGTCTGCCCACCCTGGATCCCCTGCGCCCCTCCACCCTCTCTCTGAAACAACCCCGCCAACAGACTTCCTCGGCGCCCGTGGGATCAAGGGCGGACCCCTCAGCAGAGACAGCCCCACGCTTCCCACCACCTCTCTGCACACTTTTGACCCCCGCACCGGTTACTTCCTGCTGCCCCTGTGCCCGCTGGAACAGAAGCCCCGGGAGGCAGGATGCCAGCGGGCGGGGGGCGGGCTGGGAAGTGCTGAGCCCCCCGCTGCGGGTCTCCAGCAAACGGCAAGACTCCTGCCACAGAACTTTACTTCCTAGAAGAGGCAGCGGGCAGTTTGCCAACCGAAATGCAGACATAATTCCAAGACGGAAGCACGAAAACACCAAGACGGGGCCAACGAGAGGACGAAGAGTCGAGGTTTCAAACGGCGTCACGAGCACGCGGAAACCTGGAAAACCAGCACAGAAAGAGAAACGTACACAGCCCCCTCCTCACACTCAACACAGAGCTCCGGCAGGTGCCGCTGTCCAGACGCCCGGTAAGAACCCACGAGGGCCTGAGAAAGGGGCTCCCCTCCACTGCAGACCTGGCCCTCGGCTCCACCCCTGACTCTCCTCCTTCCAGAAGCCGCTCAGGATCGGCACACGCAGTGCACGGTGGCGGCCAGCACCCCAGCTCCAGACGCACGTGCGGCCCGAGGAAGCACAGGGCGCACAGGTTCTGCCAGCGGCCGGCAGGATGACAGGGAGAACGAGAAAACGTGCCCACAGCGCTCCTCATACTAGCAGTGACCTAGTGTAAGAGCAAGCGAGAGAGACACCGAGCACCCAGGAGCGATCCCACGACAGCAGCACGCTGCGCCCCGCGGAGGCCCCCCAACCTCCCGGTGGGGCGCATAGCACCATCACTAAGCGGAAACGTCCACACCACAAATCACACTGCAGAATGCGGGCCGGTCCTCAACACCACCAGCCCCAGGACTGACCTGCGGAGGGGGTGGAGCTGAGGTACGGCCTTCCCTGTGGGGCCGCCCCCACTTTCCCCCGGGTCCCACATAGACCCGCCCTCGGCTGCAGAGCAAAGAGGACCAGAGCTTCTAGCACGACCAGCCTCGAGGACACGCCAGGTCCCCGCAGACAGCCCGTAGGCGTCCTTCTTGGGTCCAGTGCGGGAGGTTCGTGGCCCTGCCCAATCCCCCCTCTTGAGTGTGGCCACACCTAGTGAGGGATCTACAAAGGCCAGGTCCTGCTGGCAAGTCTCTTGCCCCGTGTGTGTGTGTGTGTGTGTGTGTGTGTGTGGACTTTGCTCAATCCGCTCCCCACCCCCCTCCCTGCTGCTCCCTTCCCCCCAGGGACATCAGCCACCCCACAGAGGGCACACAAGCCAGGAACCCAGGGCAGTCTCCAACCAATAGCCCAGAAGTGAACGGATCCCGCCCTGGACCAGGTGAGGGAGCTCAGACGCAGTCCTGCCCACAGGGGCCCCGAGCCATCTGGCGACCCCGAGTCCGGGACAAGGAGTCAGCCCAGGGGTGGCCGAGGGATAATGATACCTTAGTAACAACATCCCTGGCAGTGGGGCGAGCCACACCAAGAGCGACGGAGCATGCAGACGCGCC
>RCUC01092405.1:0-12510 GCA_003697995.1 Taxidea taxus jeffersonii | reverse complement strand
TACACCAGCTGTCTCTACACCTTAAAGAACTGGAAAATCAACAATAAATTAAGCCAACTCCACACACAAGAAGGGAAATAAGATTAGAGCAGAGATCAATGAGATAAAAACTAGAGATACAGTAGAAAGCATCAATGAAATTAGAAGCCGGTTTTCTAAAAGAATCAATAAGATCGGTAAACCATTGGCCAAAATAATCCAAAAGAAAAGAGAGAAGGCCCAAATTTTTAAAATTATGAATGAAAAGGGAGAGATCACAACTAACACCAAGGAAATAGAAACAATCATCAGAAATTATTATCAATAGTTATATGCCAATAAGTTAAGCAACCTAGATGAAATGGATGCCTTCCTGGAAAACTATAAACTTCCAAAATTGAACCAGGAAGAAATTGACAACCTAAATAGACCAATATATAGTAACGAGATTGAGGCAGTGATCAAAACCTCTCAGAAAACAGGAGCTCAGGACCTGACGGATTCCCTGGGGAATTCTACCAAACTTTCAAAGAAGAAATAACACTTATTCTCCTGAAGCTGTTTCGAAAAATTTCCAGACTCTTTTTATGAAGCCAGCATTACCCCGATCAACAAACCAGACAAAGATCCCACCAAAAAGGAGAATTTCAGACCAATATTACTGATGATTATGGATGCTAAGATTTTCAACAAGATCCTAGCAAATAGGATTCCACAGCGCATTAAAAAGATTATCCACCACAACCAGGTGGGATTTATCCCTGGATTTCAAGGAGGGTTCAACATTTGCAAATTAATCAATGTGATAGAGCAAATCAATAAGATAAGAGAGAAGAACCACATGGTCCTTTCAATTGATGCAGAAAAAGCATTTGACAATATCCAGCATCCAGTATAGGGATAGAGGAAACATTCCTCAACTTCATAAAATCTATCTATGAAAAAACCCACAGCAAATATCATCCTCAATGCGCAAAAGCTGACAGCCCTCCCTTTGAGAGCAAGAACACAAGGATGCCCACTCTCACCACTCTTGTTCAACATAGTATTAGAAGTCCTAGCAACAGCAATCAGACAACAAAGAGAAATAAAAGGTATCCAAATTGGCAGTGAAGAAGTCAAACTCTCTCTCTTCGCAGATGACATAATACTTTATATGGAAAACCCAAAAGACTCCACTCCCAAACTACTAGAACTCATACACCAATTCAGTAATGTGGAGGATACAAAGTCAATGTACAGAAATCAGTTGCTTTCTTATACACTAACAATGAAAATGCAGAAAGGGAAATTAGAGAATCATTTCCATTTACTATAGCACCAAAAACCATAAGATACCTGGGAATAAACCTAACCAAAGAAGTAAAGGATCTGTACTCGAGGAACTACAGAACACTCATGAAAGAAATCAAAGAAGACACAAAAACCATTCCATGCTCTTGGATCAGAAGAATAAACATTGTTAAAATGTCTATACTGCCTAGAGCAATCTATACTTTTAATGCCATTCCGATCAAAATTCCACCGGTATTTTTCAAAGAACTGGAGCAAATAATCCTAAAATTTGTATGGAATTAGAAGAGACCCAAATTGCTAAGGAAATGCTGAAAAAGAAAAACAAAACTGGCGGCATCACGTTGCCTGATTTCAAGCTTTACTCCAAAGCTGTGATCACCAAGACAGCATGGTACTGGCATAAAAACAGACAAATAGGCCAGTGGAACAGAGTAGAGAGCCCAGATATAGACCCTCAACTCTATGGTCAAATAATCTTCGACAAAGCGGAAAAAATATACAGTGGAAAAAGGACAGTCTCTTCAATAAATTGTGCTGGGAATATTGGACAGCTATATGTAGAAGAATGAAACTCAACCATTCTCTTACACCTTACACAAAGATAAACTCGAAATGGATCAAATACCTCAACGTGAGACAGGAATCCATCAGAATCCTAGAGGAGAACATAGGCAGTGACTGCTTCGATATCAGCTACATCAACTTCTTTCAAGATATGTCTCCAAAGGCAAAGGAAACAAAAGCGAAAATGAATTTTCGAGACTCCATCAAGATCAAAAGCTTCTGCACAGCAAAGGAAACTGTCAACAAAACAAAGAGGCAACCCACGGAATGGGAGAAGATATTTGCAAATGACATTACAGACAAAAGGCTGATATCCAGGATCTAAAAAGAACTTCTCAAACTCAACACACACAAAACAGATAATCATGTCAAAAAATGGGCAGAAGACATGAACAGACACTTCTCCAATGAAGACATACAAATGGCTATCAGACACATGAAAAAATGTTCATCATCACTGGCCATCAGGGAGATTCAAATCAACACCACATTGAGATACCACCTTACACCAGTTAGAATGGCCAAAATTAGCAAGACAGGAAACAACACGTGTTGGAGAGGATGTGGAGAAAGGGAACCCTCTTACACTGTTGGTGGGAATGCAAGTTGATGCAGCCAATTTGGAAAACAGTGTGGAAATTCCTTAAGAAATTAAAAATAGAGGGCGCCTGGGTGGCTCAGTGGTTTAAAGCCTCTGGCTTTGGCTCAGGTTATGATCCCAGGGTCCTGGTATCGAGCCCCGCATTGGGCTCTCTGCTCTTCAGGAAGCCTGCTTCCTCCTCTCTCTCTCCCTGCTTCTGTGCCTACTTATGATCTCTGTCTGTCAAATAAATAAATAATCTTAAAAAAAGAAATTAAAAATAGGGCTTCCCTATGACCCTGCAATTGGGTCAACTGGGTATTTACCCCAAAGATACAGATGTAGTGAAAAGAAGGGCCATCTGTACCCCAATGTAATGTTCATAGCAGCAATGGCCACAGTCACCAACTGTGGAAAGGCCCAAGATGCCCTTCAATGGATGAATGGATAAGGAAGATGTGGTCCATATACAGTATGGAGTATTATGCCTCCATCAGAAAGGATGAATGCCCAACTTTTGTATCAACATGGACGGGACTGGAAGATATTATGCTGAGTGAAATAATTCAAGCAGACAGAGTCAATTATCATATGGTTTCACTTATTTGTGGAGCATAACAAATAACATGGAGGACATAGAGAGATGGAGAGGAGAAGGGAGTTGAGGGAAATTTGAGGAGGAGATGAACCATGAGAGACTATGGACTCTGAAAACAATCTGAGGGTTTTGAAGGGGCGGGGGAGTGGGAGGTTGGGGGATCCTGGTGGTGGGTATTATGGAGGGCACATATTGCATGGAGCACTGGGTGTGGTGCATAAACAATGAATCTGTTACACTGAAAAGAAATTAAATTTAAAAAAAGAGTCATATGCTCAGGAGAGGGAGCAAGATGGTAGAGGAATTGGAGACTGAAATATCATCAGGTCCCAGGAGTTTGGCTAGATAGTTATCAAACCACTCCAAACACCTAAAAGCTCAACAGGGGACAGAGGAGAAGAAGGGCAGCAATTTGGGGTGGGGGCAATGGGGGTAGGAAAAGAATAAATGAAACAAGATGGGATTGGGAGGAAGACAAACCAAAAGAGACTCTTAATGTCATAAAACAAACTGAGGGGGGTGGGGGGCTGGGAGAGGGTGGTGGGGTTACATTATATGTTTAAATAAAAAAAATAAATTAAAAAAAAGAATATTGACCACTTTCTGGAAGATAGGACTTGTGGAGAAATGAATCCAAAGCTAAGGGAAGATAGACTATTGGGGAGGGGGGGCTCCCAGCAAGCAGTAAAGCAGCAGAGCACAAAATATGAATTCTTAGAAGTCAGTTCCACTGAGGGATGTCACTCCAGATGCTTAGTGGGGTTGGTGCCCTCACGGAGACAGTGTGGTCTCAGGACCCACGAGGACACAGAAAGACTGGGGGTGCCTGAGTGTGGCAGAGCTCCCAGGTATTGGAGCAGGGAAACCAGCTATAGAGATGGAGCCGAGGAGTGTGCTCTCAGTGCAGTGTTACCTTAAACCATGATCTGAGACACAGCTAGGACACTGTTCTTTGAGTGGGGACCCCACAAGTGATTTCTTATGAGCATAAATGCATACAGAGGGCAGTGGATTAACATCTTGAAAATACCAAAGAAATAAACAGCAGGAAACTCCTGAATTCTTTATCCAAGGAAAATTTCCTTCAGTAATGAAGGCTAAATAAAACAATTTTTCAGCTCTACCAAACTGACAGAAACAGTCATCAGCAGACCCATAACACTGAAAATAATACTGGACTTCCCTCAGGCATGAGGAAGTGATTACAGAAAGGATCCGATACTAAGAAATGATTGTAATAGTCAGAAATGGTAGGGGTGCCTGGGTAGCTCAGTCAGTTAAGTGCCTGCCTTCAGCTCAGGTCATGGTCCCAGGTTCATGGGATCAAACCCCACATCAGGTTCCCTGCTAGGCAGGGAGCCTGCTTCCCCTTCTCCTTCTGCCTAACACTCCCCCTCTTTGGAAAATAAATCACTGTCTATAGCAAATCTAATGACTGCATATGTTGGAATTTATCATGTAGCTAACCGTGATGGGTATGACATTCCTACCACAACACTGACAAGAGAGAGCAGGAAGTGGGCTCTAATGTCTGGTGCTCTCTGTCACATGGTGTGATGGTACCTGAATGTAGACTATGAGTAGTTACAGATGACAGGACAGTAAAGAGTTATAGTAAAAAGCCAAAACAGAAAGAAAATGGATCATTGAAAAATGTTCCAATTCTCGGGGTACCTGGGTGGCTCAGTGGGTTAAGCCTCTGCCTTCGGCTCAGGTCATGGTCTCAGGGTCCTGGGATCGAGCCCCACATAGGGCTCTCTGCTCATCAGGGAGCCTGCTTCCCCTTCTCTCTCTCTGCCTGCCTCTCTGCCTGCTTGTGATCTCTCTCTCTCTCTGTGTCAAATAAATAAAATCTTTTTAAAAAAATAAAAATGTTCCAATTCTCAAAAAGAAGATAAAAATGGAAAAAGAGAACAGAGAACACAAGGAACATAAAAAAATAAAAAGCAGGATGGAATCTAACAAACTATGTAAGCACTCACAGTTAGGAAATTCTCTAAACCCCATCATTAAAGTAAAGATATTATCAATTTGAGTTTATCAGCAACACCCAAGGATAAGAAACCTACAGTAAAGAAGCTTATACAAAGTATAAGATCAAGACAATATTCACACTGAATTCTGTCCCATAATTCAGGATGTAAAAAAAGCACAGAAAAGACAATGTGGGAAGATGAACTGAACTCTTACACATGGTCCATATGGAATATTTCATGTCCTATGTATTTGAAACACCTACAGAAATAGAGTCAAATGATCATAGGACTCATTTCATGAGAACAACAACAGAAATTCCCTCCCCTCTCCACCTCCCCAGTTGTTATGCTCCTCAAACACAGAGTGACCAAAGCTCCCCTATGGAGCTGAGAGGTGAGCACAGCACCACTTAAGTCAAATCTGTGCAGCTCGCCCAGAAGCAAGGAGATTCTCTCCACCAGCATGAGGACCATTTTCACAGTAACCAGTGAAAGGGTGTGAGGAAGGCTCAGGGAATACAGGCTCAGCAGTAGACTCAAGAGAAAGAGTCTGGGCTGCCCACCATTGCCTTGACCCTCCTCTGCTATCCCTACTCACTCACTTCCCAGGTGCTGTCCAGGCCTTGCCCAGAGGCTCAGCCCCCACATGACCCTTAGCATGACCCTGAGCCTGAGCTCAGCTCAAAGGGTGCTGGAGGGGGTGGGACCCAGAGAATGAGCACCATGGTGTTCTGAACCTACAGGACTTCTGTTCACTGCAAGATTCATCTGACCCCATTACTGTGGCCACAAGACCCTTGTTATCCTCTCAAACTTGGAGCTCAGAGAGAACCAAGCAGTAATACAGAGAAGAGCTGGCAGGACCCAAGTCAGGCCCCTGCACAGCCAAGCAGCCTCCACTCTCCCCACAGATTCTCCAGCTCAAACCTGGGGCATGACACCCCTGACCCTCCCCATGGACTGACGACCCAGGCTCCCTTATAGGCTAGGCCACGAGGAGGATGGCAGTGAGCTCAGAGATAGAAGCCCTGCTGCTCATCCTGGACTCACCCTCCCTCCCACTCGCGCTGGTCAAGCTCTGCCCTGATGAGCCCAGGGTCTGAATCCAGCACATGTGTTCTCCCCTCCTGGACTCACCCCACTCTCCTCTGTTTCCCTGGGAAGCTAGCCTCTCTGAGCCTCAGCTTTACCTGCTGTGAAGTGGAGAAGCTTATGCTCATACAAGACACATTTTTTCATATTAAGTGATACAAAACATTTTAAGAGTCTTGCTAATTAGAGTGACTCCGTGCGATCTCAGTGAGTTGATGTTGGTGCGGGAGTATCCAGTCTTCTTCCGTGGGAATCCAAGGAAAAGGTTTCAGCTGCTCTGTGACCTGCATCATCAGCAAAGGGACCCAAGTCTAATGAGCAGACTCCCAGTTCTAAAAACCCACAAGCTAGGCTACTTTACAGATCCTCCCACACCAAACTCCAGGAAGTGAGAGCTGAAACAACAATAACAGTAGTAAATACAGGATGAATAAAGAGTAAAATAAAGGTTTGCTTGATCAACTGAATTTAGCACCAGAAGCATCACCTGTCACTCCCATAACCCAACTACACAGATAGGGATGCAAAAAGCATTGGTCCTGATTCCTAAATACACAGGAACCAGGTGGCTGTGGGACATCACACAGGTTTGTCTGGACACTAGTCCTTTTCAAATGCACTATACTGTACCATGCACTCTCCTTTCTGAAACAGGACAGCAGGTGAGGCCAGAGTATTTTAACCCTGAAACAAGTACAGGTATCGCACCTGCCGTGCCTCCCGCACCATGTATGAGACCTTATGTGCTGGGTTGGGTAGGACAGCGGGGCAGCGGGGGTAGGGATGGGGGTGGGGTGGGGGCGGTGTGGCCAGAACAGCTGCCAGTGGGAGCCTGCCCCTTTCTCAGGTGACAGGTGCTCTGGGGTAACTGAAGAAGGGAAGCTCGTGGTCCGAGTCCGTCTCTACCAGCAGGGGGCAGCAAAGCTGCAGCGGGAACAGCAGGACAGGCTGGGGCTGCCCAAGGGGAGCCTCACATGGCCACCAGGTCTGGGGGTCAGCAGAGTGTCTAAGGTTCAGTCCTCAGAGACTGGGGATGATCAGTCTTATCTCCCCAGGCTGAAAGGACCATGTTCTGAGGTTCACAGTATCATCCAGGACACTACAAGTGTCCTGGCACAGTGAGCACGTCACCAGGGAAATTCACAGCCCCTCTCTGAACACCAGTGTCCTCAGGGACTGACTCCTTTGTGCTGGGCACATCCAGAGATCCCCTGACGACTCACTCTCCCTCTCCTTCCCCACCTCCACCCCAACTCAGACCTGAGGCTGCAGTTCTTTTGTTCATGAGCATCTCCAGAGGGCAGAAGGCAGAGCACTCAGGGACCCTAGTCCCTGGAAGGAGCATCTGCAGCCTCCTTATGATTCTGTCTCCTGAATCACCTGATTCTCACGGCCTGCAGGGACCATTGTTCAGGCCCTAGAGCTTACACCATATGGGAACATATGATCATTGGGTCCTCACAAGACCAAAAACCTTGAAGTTGTTTCTCATGGATTTACACAGGTTGCATGAAATATTGATGAAAAAATTAATAGGAATGAAATGGTTGACAATGCCAATGGCTGGTCCACTGCGATAATGGGGGCTGTCACAGAGACAACAACATGTGTAAATAGACTAGAAATCCTGATGAATCTCCAACAGCAGGTGGTTTTTTAACAAGTAAACTCGCACTTATAAATGATGAATGAACCTCAGAATGAGAGTTTCCTATTCTGTTGACATGCCAGGGATTGGACCACAATGTCTGTGGGGAACACAGAGAGTACCAAAACAGGGGAATAAGGCAGTGATGTCACAGGACCACATCACCCTGAGTCAAGTGTTCTCTGAATTGCTCAGAGGGACAAGGCCAGCACCATGGCCAGGATTCTGGAAGGCCCTGGCTCAGCTCCAGACATCTCTTAGGCAGAATGGTTAGGGACAGTGGTTGTGTTCAAACTGCAAGGATGTGACTGTGATACTAAACTTTGGAGACCAAACCTCATTTTCTGACCTGAGAGCTGCTTGGAGGAAGCTGGTGTCTCCACTCTTCCTCCTCAGTCACCTCTTCTGAGCTCACAAGTGGCTTGAATGCATTTGGAGTCCCAGAGAGGAATAAATTTGCATAAATACTACAATCACAGAACAAGTCCCTGGAAAGAAATAAGAGAGGCCAGGGTGAGCCTGGCCCAGCTGTGGTTCCCAGAAGACACAGCTCTGGGTACAACCACCATGGCCTGGACTCTCTCTCTCCTTGTCCTCACTCTCTGCACAGGTGCTGTCCCCAGGCCCTGCTCACACTCTCAGCCCCACAGGATTTGAACTGAGCCTGCCCCAAACCCTAAGCTCCACCCTAGCACAGCCTCAGTATTGGGATCTTGTGAATGGGCCCATGGACCTCATTGCAATCTCTCCTCTTCTTTCTTCTCAGGCTCTGTGGTCTCCAGTGAGGTGACTCAGCCACCCTTTCTGTCAGTGGCCCTGGGAGAGATGGCTACAATTGCCTGTACTGGAGAGGAACTGGAAAGTGGTTATGCACATTGGTACCAGCAGAAGCCAGGCCAAGCCCCTTCGATGGTTATTTATGGTGATAGTGAGCGGCCCTCAGGGATCTCTGAACGATTCTCTGGCTCCAAGTCGGGGAACACAGCCACCCTAACCATCACTGGGACACAGGCTGAGGACGAGGCTGACTATTACTGTCAGCGCTATGATGGCAGTACTGATGTGCACAGTGACACAAGCAAATGGGGAAGTGGGACACAAACCCATTCCCCATCTGTCATACTCTCCTCCAGCCCCAGGAGGCCTGCGCACAATGCAGTGAGCAGATTTGGCCCAGGTCCTCAGATCTGAGGCCTCCAGTCTGTCCCCTTCCTCCCAGTCCTCCAGGCAGCCTGCACAGGGCAGATCACCAAGGAATTTGTAATCAGTTATTAGAACTCTATTAACATAGGACTGTGGGTGGAGGAAGGACTAAACATCTGAGAAGCAGAAATGGAAGATGTTTTTTGAAGAACCACTCTTTTAACGCTTCCCAAATTATTCAGTCTGAAATTTAAAAATACATGGGATAGACTGGCAGCAGATGATGCTGCAAAAGAGGATATTAGAGAACTTGATATCACAGCAATGGAAAGTAATCAAAATGAAACATACAGTGAAATACCTAATAAAACTAATGAAGGCTCAGTGCCTGGAAAATACCTTCATGCCACCCAGACAGTGTGCAAATGTAGGAACTGCAGGAAAGATGGTAAAGAACTGAAGGAAAATTTAAAAATCTGTGAAGAAATAATCTACAAAAAGGCTTCAGGTTTAGAGAAACCCAGAAACCAATATATCCATGGAGCTCAATGAAGCTCAGATACAGGGAACATGAGAGACAGCACAGGACACATCGTTATGAAATTATTACAAACCAGTGATGCAGAAACTCTCACAACCAGAGAGGAGACTCCTGTTCTAAACAAATAGACCAGCATTGTGCTGGAAGCACATTTCTCATCATGAACCATGTAAACAGGAAAACAGAGGGCAAAGTCTTCAAAATACTAATAGAAAACACTGTCAACCTTTGTCTTTATCCACAAAAATATCATTGAAAATTGAAGACAGACTGAGCCTTCCTCAGACTGCAAACCTCTCAGAATTGATCACCCACAGACCCTCAGCACAAGCTACAGTGAAGGATACCCCTCAGACAGAAGGAAAGGGTAACAGACAGAAATGTGAGTCTACACAAAGTATAATAAGTTTCAAAAATCATAACTACATGGATAAACCTAAAACAAATTTAGTGATCAATGTCTGTAAATACAATCAATTCCTTAGAGCAAAAACAATAGCAATGTAGTTGATTTATAATGGAGGTACAAATAAAACATGATAATAAGAACAGAAATGATGAGGGAGATGAGACCATTTTTTGACATCCTCAACATGCATGTGTTTGATGCTGTGTCACTGGGAGGAACTCTGATAATATAGGAAGTGAAGGCTGTAAATCCACATACACAATTAAAATAACATTCCTTTAAAAAGAACGAGCTACTCAGGTGCATGACCTATGATCGAAGGATATAGATCCAATAAAAGGACATGGATGTCATATATTTGTATGTATGTGTTTCTCTGTGATGCACAGAGAGACAGAGACAGTGGGAGAGAGACATTCATGTTGAGAATCAGCTCAGGCAGTTCCGGGGTAGCAGGACAGGACAGGGGCAGGACAGGACAGAAGGCTGTGCATGGAAGTGAGGATGAGGTTGCAGACTTTCATCCATATTTAGTCTGAAGGATTGAAAACCTAAGAGGAGACAGAGAAGAAAATTAAAGCATCCAATTCAGACTGCTAGAGATGAAAAATATACTGTCTCTGAACACAAATACAAGGGCCGAGTTTAGCAGCAGACACAAGACAAATAATGTGAGGGAATCTAAAAACACAGCACAGGCACTGCAGAGTAAAGGGTACAAGAAAAGTTAAAAAGGGAGCAAGGCAGGGTGCTCTTCAGAAGATGGTGGAGGAGTAAGGGATCCTATTTCAACTTGCCTCCTGAATTTAACTAGATATCTACCAAACTATTATGAACATGAAATCAGTCTGAGATGTAATAATTTATATCTGGGTCCCTACAAGCAGAAAATCCCTGGTAGTCTCGAGGTGAAAGGGAGAAAACCATGATTCTGTGGGCAGATATAGGATGATAAATAGAAGATGGAGGGAGCTCCATAAGCTGACAGGGGGAAGGTAATATAACACTAGAGTGCAAAAGTGTCCTGTGCAGGGGACTGGGCACAGGCTTACAGTCTGGTAGCAGCAGAGAAAGGACTTTAGTCCTAGACAGGATCCAGATGCTGCAGGTGCATGGGTGCAACCCAGAGGCATCTCATGGTTTCAGAAGAACAAAGGGAAGAAATGTTCCCAGGCTTGGGATCAACCTCTGGGAGAGTTGGTGTGGGATGTACAACTAGGGAAGCTGTGGTTTTTAGCAGCACAGACAGAAACAGAGACTGGGTGTCCTGGAGAACTCAATGAAGAGCAGACAGCAATTTCTCTGCTCTGGGACAGAGGTTTCTGTGTGCACTACTGCTTTGATTCTTGGAAGAGACATGGAATTCCACCAGGGAAAGCCTCCAGAGATGTGGAATGCCACCAGGGACAGATGCCAAAAAAAATCAGTTTTTGCTGAGCCCATCCCTCTCCACAGGAGCAGAGCAACTATGTCCAAAGAGGGTTGCACGGCAGGCCCCTCCACCAGAAGTCAGACTGGAAGAACAAAAGGAAGACAACCCTAAGTTCCCTATAAAAGAGGTGCATCTTGATTGGGTAATGGTTAATTCTTTGGACTCTGTATATTCCCTCAACAACCCCTCCCAACAGAATGACTAAGAGGAGTGGGGAAACCAGCTGCAAAGGTGGAGCTTAGGAGTGGGCTCTTAGCTTGGGGTTGCCATAAACCATGATCCCAGGCATAGTCGGGCCACTGCTCTTCAAGCAGGGACCCTGCAAGTGGCAGATCCATGGAGACCCTCCCCTTCCTCCACCTGGAAAACCAGGAGACTGATCTCTGAGCAGGGGCCCAACAAGGGGGCAGAACCAGCAAGATCCCATCACCCACCAGGAGGATCAGTGCGGTAGTGCACTGCAGGAATCTGCTGGGATTGGAGACTCCAAACATCACTGTGTTCCAGAGATAGAAACTCTCATTCACATACCTGGAGAGCACAGAGAAAATCCAAAGACCAGGGAAGCAGGAGTAATTGACTGCTTTTCTCAGAGGGCACATGGAGGAGAGGAGTCCTGAGCACTTGGCTCCGGGTTGGAGATTAGGAGGCTGCCATCTTCATACTCGTCCTCCACAACTGTACAGAAAATGTTAAGGGAACAAAAACAAACTGAGAGCAAAACTGAGTGAGTTACTTAGCTTGGACCATGGTGAGTGTGGTGTAAATTTGCTTGGGGAAAAACATTTGAGAATCACTATAACAGGCCCCTCACCCAGAAGATCAGCAAGAACATCCAGCCAAGACCAAGTTTACCTATCAATGAGAACTGCAAAACTCGAGAGTTAGGGGAATAGAGCACATAGAACACACGGCTTTCCCCCCATGATTCTTTAGTCTTTCAAAGTAAATTTTTTAAAATTTTCTTTTTTCTTTTTTAAATTTTATTTTATTTTTCAGTGTTACAAGATTCATTGTAACACACCACAGCCAGTGTTCCATGCAATACATGCTCTCCTTAATATCCATCACCAGTTTCACCCCTCCCCCCACTTCCTCCCCTCCAAAACCCTCAGTTTGTTTGTCAGATTCCACAGTCTCTCATGGTTCATCTCTCCCCTGTTCCACTTCCCCCAATTCACTTTTCCTTTCCTTCTCCTAACGTTCTCCATGTTATTCCTTATGTTCCTTATGTTCATTTTCTATTTTATTT
>RCUC01092403.1:0-11365 GCA_003697995.1 Taxidea taxus jeffersonii | reverse complement strand
TCTCTTCCCTCGTGTGGCTTTATCTTTAAGACCACCTTATAAATGTGGATTGTAGATTGTATCTGTCTTTAGAACAAAATTATTCTTGTTGTCACTGGACTAAAGGAATAAAACAATTGCCAGCATACTTGAAGTAAAAACAATATAGCCCTTGTATTTTAATATTTTCCCATCAATAGGACTCAAATAAAATATACATTAAAATAAAGATCATAACCAACTACGATCGTAAACGAGCTAACAATTTTTGTTAAAGAAAAATGTGTCCGCCTTAATTCATTCATTCAGGAAAAGAAGCCACACAAAAGCCAAGGGAAAGAAGGAAAGAAGACTGTTCATTCTGGAAAGAAACCACACAAAAGCCAAAGGAGTCAAAGCACTGGGAAGCAGAAATTTCTTCATACCCTGGGAACAAAAATTAATTTTAGCAGCAGCAATCTCCTCAGACCACAGATCTCCTTAGCTGTTCCACTGTGGTGGTCAAAACCCCCCCATTGAGAAGACACATTACAGGGCACAATGGAGTACTGAAAAGATCACAGGTTCTGAAGTCAAACAAATGATGGGTTCACACACCAGCACTGTCATTTACAGGCTGTAGACCATGCACAAGTTACTCAACAACTGTGTTTGTTTTCTCATCCATGCACTACTCCCTCAAACAATTAATCCCCATAATGTCTGCTGACTCAATGAAAAAATAAACAGAAGGAGACATAAAGTATGCTCCTCATGGCAGTAGCAGGGTTAAATGAAACAATGTGCATTTAAACACCCTAAAAGTCCTCCGTCTTGGGAGTATTACACACCACTCTTTCTTACTTATTTCCCAGTCCAAATGGGTACCTCAGTGGGAATGCTTCTGAGATCAGCTAACATGCTGATACAAATCCCTGGCTCATGTTTAATGACACCATGTTTAATCTGCCTGGGAAGTAACTGGCACATACACAAACACATCTGTAATTATCTCAGGAAACCAAACTACATCCTACAGAGAGATGGAGGACAAAAGCAACTAGGGGGGCACCTGGGTGGCTCAGTGGGTTAAAGCCTCTGCTTTCGGCTCAGATCATGATCCCAGGGTCCTGGGATCGAGCCCCACATTGGGCTCTCTGCTCGGTGGGGAGCCTGCTTCCTCCTCTCTCTCTGCCTGACTCTCTGCCTACTTGTGATCTCTGTCTGTCAAATAAATAAATAAATAAAATCTTAAAAAAAAAAAAAAAAAAGCAACTTGGGATTCAGCGGTCAGTCTGACTCCCTCTCAGTAAGCCACTGCTTTCTGTTACCGGAAGTGTGTCTCACCAATAATAAGTGTTTGCTCCCAAAAATGTGCCCGATGCATTGTTAGCACCACTCACACTGAGCATGCAGCAGAATAATCACTGACGAGCGTTCCAAGATTTGCTCATAAAATCAGTAATTTTTTTGTCATTCATTGCCATTAACAAGTAACTTGTGACCTAATAAATGTCACTATCCATTTTCTTTAATTAAAATAATAAATATTATGCAGTGACACAGATTGGCATTTATGCCTTCATTTCTGTGATGTGGGATTTATAACCAAGGCTTTTTTTGAGGGATTCCACAAATAAAGGTTATTAAGCTGCCACAAGATGAACACAAGCTCAGGTTAATGAACTTGGACAAGGAAGGGCAGTGATGGATGAAGCCCTCATGCACAAAAAGAAAGGGAATTCCCAACCAAAATAAGAAGCATTATTGGGCTGACAAAAATGTATGCTCCATCCTTCCCAGAAGAATCTCTTCTTGCCTCTGGCATTCTGCTCTTGCTCAAAGTCAACACGTGAATCCAATGCTCCCAACCTGAGATCTAGCATGGCCCAGATCCATCTCCAACTGGTCTGATCCTGAAATCCAGCTCAGGGAAATGGACTCAAACTATCCTCATGGGTGAATATTCCAAATATTAACTGTTCAAAGCCTCCACAAAGCACTAAATGAAATGGAATTGCACCTCTACGTCTGAGATTCACCTTTATGGATTTAAACCCACCTCAGGATGGCAGACACCTCAACTCACGTTACTCCACAGCAGTGCAGAGCTGTGAGAGGAGCCAGGCCAGCTGAATGGTTCCCTCAGTTAGTGCACCAAGCTCCCCATCCCCCTTAGCCCCTAGTCCCAGCTGTTGTTCAAGGTTGTGGCCAAAGAGCTTTTGTCTAGTTGAGACTAAGTTAGAGATCAGATTTCTCAACAGCTAGGTATTTCAAAGAAAGGCAAAGAAACACAGCAATCTCACCTGGAGGAGTGCCAACTTTGAAAGTGGTCATAGTTGAGTTCAAGTTTTGGCTCTATCACACATAGGAGAAAACTGACACATAGCAACTCAACAAAAATTAGTTCCCAACACAGGGAGAAAGCTTTGCCTTCCCATCCTTTCAGTGCCTCAGGTGAGCTAAAATAGTGTATATAATAGTGTATTTAATTTGTACATGTATCAATTATATATTGTTAGACAGATATAATATATAATCATATATTTTTAAAAACATACACACATAAGTTCTTGGTTTCACCTATGCACACATTACAGTTTATATATTCTTAATGTAGTTTTTCACTTAAGGTACAAACAAGATGGATTTACAAGCCCAAATTGATGCCTACTTAAGCATCAGCAAAGAGGAGTTCCCAAAGTAGAAAACCTTCCCCACTAAAGGGCTAGCTAGCATAACCAGGATATAGCGATGCTCCAGGACACATAGACAAGAATCCTTCCCTTCTGAATAATGCTTGGGCCATCCTTACTCTCTGAGACTCTGCTTCTCTGTCTCTCCTTTTCCATACTCTAAGAGGTAACTATCCTCCAGCTCTAGAGACTCATCTCATCTTTGGATATTGAATATTTTCAACCAGATTTCAGATCAGATCTGTATTAGATAATAATACAAACCTCACAGGTTCCTCTTGGGGATTTACAAAATCATGAGCAGATGACAGATGATGAATGGATGGATGGGTGGGTGGGTAGGTGGATGGATGGACAGACAGATGGATGGAAGGATTAGCAAGAGGCTTCCCAAAGTGGCTGTCACAGAGTAGGCAACTTAGTAATTTTAGCTCTTATTTTTATTGTGATAAAGGCAACAACAAATTTACACTTTTCTGTTCTGGTCCATGACATATTGATTTCATAGTTAACTCTCCAGAATAATCTACCCTTATATCTCAATGCTCCTGGCAGTGTCTGGGACTTATCACATGCAGGGGTAGCATCAGGGAGATGTGGATTGTAAGGTAGATCTCTTAGGTCTCTAAAAACACTGAAATTTCCTGACTTGTAACAGAAAGCTGACCCTCATGAGGCAGCTTTTATTGTTCTAAAGAACTCCAAAGCCCCAATTTTTTCTTCCATTGATTTTTAGTCCATATCCCAAGATAATGCCAATCCCATTTTCCACGGACAACCCTTTGGATACTTGAAGCACTTGCCACACCACTGAAGGCTGAGTCTAGTACATGGAAGGTCTATTCATCCCTGAGATGAAGGGGCACTAGCCTGTTAAACACTTCCTCTTATCTTAGTGTCAAACTTCCAGCCAACATGTTTCTATAACAGATGTAAGCCACATTGAAACAGACATCCCTCTCTCAAGACTCCCCTAAATCTCTGCTTTCTGGCTCTGAATCATTCCTTTTTTTTTTTTTTTTTAAGATTTTATTTATTTATTTGACAGACAGAGATCACAGGTAGGCAGAGAAGCAGGCAGAGAGAGGAAGGGAAGCAGGCTCCCCTAATGAGCAGAGAGCCCAACTGGGGGCTCGATCCCAGGACCTGAGCAGAAGGCAGAGGCTTTAACCCACTGAGCCACCCAAGCACCCCGATTCCTTTTTTTTTTTTTTAATTTTTTTTAGTGTTCCAAAATTCATTCCTTTCTTAGATATCTCCAGTTTTACTTCCTTGCTTTTACCTAAATTAGCCCTTGATTTCCTTTTCAATGTCAGTGTTTACAAGTAAACAACACAGCAGAGTGTCACTGTGTCCATGAAAACAAGTAAAGCATGACAAAGGAGGGTTGAGGTAAGCAGGGAGGTGAAAGGGCAATGCTTCCTCTCTGGTCTCAGCTCTGAACAAGGGCTTCAAATTCATCCTTAGGCAAAACTGAAAGTTACTACAAATCACAAAAGCCAAGGATTGATGTCATGGCCAAAACTATGGATATGAAATATATGAAAGGCTAAGGAACTTGTGTTTTGAGATAATAGTGGTATAATTCAGAGAGATGTAAACCAGAAACATTATATTTTTTTTTCTCCAGTCACCGCCCCGGTCTACAGTTTATTTTCTAACTGTATTCTTTTAGTAAACTTTTGACTAGATTCCAAAATCTCATGGCAATTTTCAGTACTCTAAGTCCAGCCCACTTTGCGACTCCAAACTCACATCCACTTTGAAATGCCCCTCCCCGCCATTGTCATTACCAGCTTGGTCTTGTGACTCTTAGGGAACTAGGAGGGGAAGTGTTTTCATTTTCACTCCTCCCCTCCTAGCACTTTGAAGGGAGGGAAATCCAAATGCTAGTTTCAAGGTATCTCCTCCCTGGAATTGAGAACTTGGAGGAAAATGGTCACCTGCCTGGTGGCTGTGAAGTTACTGTCACTCTGTCATTATTGTCTGAGGATTCTGTTGGCTACCAATTGTCTTTACAATATGGTGATCTCCTTCCAGAGGAGCCCTGGTCTTCTGGGATGGTAGACAACTTCACCCTGACCCTGTCAATCACCAAGGACCCTAAAGCTGGAAAGTTTTGTTCCCATTCAACCACACTCACGATCATGTCCCTACTCAACCCGTCTAAGAAGGACAGCACCACAAAGCCTGCTTCTCTAAATCCATCCTCATTCACATGGAGTCAAAGAACCGCTGAGTCTCCTTCTGTGCTCTCTGAAGGTCACAAGGGCCTGGAAAGGGGTAGTTTTTTCATCTCTTTTCCCAGGAATGTCCTGACTTCAGAAATCTCTAGGGAAGAAGCATCAGTCCCTTAGTCCCTGTGTTCAGACACACTCCCAAATTCCAGGGACCATATGTCAATAACCCCAAGAGTGCCCTTACCATGCTCCACTCTGATAAAATGGTACCACCAGGCTGGGCCTGAAGGTTCCCAACGCAGTCACCATTCAATGGGTATAACATGCCAATTTCCACTTCTTTAAAGCAACCCCAGTCTACAGAAGTGATGTCCCTGAAGACTTTCCCTTACTTGACTTTGTGGGGAACAGAAGGAAAAAATTCAAAAACTCTTCAACTTTAAGCCAACAACTCATGACTCTGGTACTTCCCCGCACTGACCTCCATCCCCAGACTTCTGCTACTTTAGACTGGTGGAAGAGACAGTTCTATAAACTCTCAGAAAGCAGGGGTGGAGTCAGGGTCCAAAAGTGAGGGTCTAGCCCCAAATCCTGACAGCTGTCTGGAATGGACAGTTTCCTTAGCACCTGTGTTTCTATCTCCAAGGCAAAAGAGAAACCTTCCCTTACCATATCTTGTAAGAGGAGTGTGTCCAGCCCTTCTCATAGTTAACATGCATACAAATTACCTGGGGACCATGTCACAGTGCATCTGCGCATTCAGCAGGAGCAGGGTGGATCCTGAAGTTCTGCACGTCTCACCAGCTCCTTGGCACTTACGCTGCTGCTCTGAGTCTACAAGTCACACTTCAGCACATGGGTTTCATTTTCTTTGCTGTTTTTAAGGCCTAGCAAATCTCTTTATTCTTAAACTCTCAAACTCTCCAGTACCTAATGTTGACTGAATGTTTCATGTAGGGCAAATACTGTGCTAAGTCCATCACATGCTAAGTCCACCACTTGAATTCTCTCAAAAACTTTCTGAAACACCTAGAAATCATCATATCGATTTTAAAGATGGGGAACCTGGTCCTTAGAGGGGCTGGGCCGCTAGACACGGGCTTTAAGGCTAGTAGCTGGCATAGCTGTGTGCTCCTAAACACCAGTCAGAAGAAGGCAGACCGAAAGAAGGAAGAAAGGAAGGAAGGAAGGAAGGAGAGAGAGAGAGAGAGAGAAAAAGAAAGAGAAAGAAAGAAAGAAAGAAAGAAAGAAAGGAGGAAGGAAGGAAAAGAAGAATATAGCAAAGAAATTGCAATGAACAACTGGAGGGTACAAGGAAACTTCATCAAGTGGTGTTTACATAGGATAAGGATGTCCCTGAGCTGGTCATCCCTCATAGGAAAATTGCAATATCGAGCCCCTGAAATAGCCTGAGACACATTTAAGCATGGATTTACATCATGAACTCCATCACTCTCCTCTTCCCTCATTTACAGCTGCCAAGTTCAAGCAACCTCTTCTATGTCGAGGGGTACCCCATGAATAATAGATATGTCATTTTTAACTCTCAACAACATACCTTGTAAATGGTGTATGCAGGCTTTTAAATAACCCAGCAAACCATTCTTCTGGTATCATTTTTTTTTAAGATTTTATTTATTTATTTGACAGAGAGAGATCACAAGTAGGCAGAGAGGCAGGCAGAGAGATAGGAAGGGAAGCAGGCTCCCTGCTGAGCAGAGAGCCCGATGCGATGCGGGGCTCGATCCCAGGACCCCGGGATCATGACCTGAGCTGAAGGCAGAGGCTTTAACCCACTGAGCCACCCAGGTGCCCCTGGCATCATTTTTATACCACACTTTGCAGCAAAACTAAAAATTATCTGAAAAGAAAGCACGTGGTTTAAACTACAGAATCACGCTCACCCACACGTTCTTGTCTGCATTGAATATTTCAGTGGGTTTTGCTTCCCCCTCCTCTACCCTGATAACAACCGTCTGCTATAGAGACAACACAACTAAACTATTTCAGCATTCTCCCTCGGTTAAATAGGCTCATCTTTCCGTGTGACAGTTAGTTTATGGAGTCAGAAAGGGACCCCTGTCGTTCATTCCTACTTGTAAGTGACATTGGGATGATTAAGAAAAACAAACTATTTCCTTCCAACAAGACCTTGGCTGGTTGTGGGTTTTCACTGCTCCTGGTTTGGACAAGGTGACATGAATTTCCCATTCTCTTGTGATGAAAGGGCATTTATCCTGAGACAAAATCTTGTCACAAGTGCCCGTGCCTCCACACGAAGTAAATCTTTAGGCCTATCTGTCAGGTGATATAAGAGTGTCAAATCACTGAAAAACCAAATCTGTGGCTACCCCACAATCCATCAACAGGGACTCCTCAAATGCCAGGCACATCAAAACTGAAATACAATTCCTAACATAAGGAAATGGAATATTCTTGATTACCTTCTCTTGAAATGCTTTTATTTTGGAAAATTTCAAACATACGCAAAAGTACAGAGAATACTGTAATGACTTCCACTCCTATGCCCTTTGATAATTGATTGACTCAGAGAAATCATGTTTATACTAGGCTCACTTCCTCCCCACTTGTGGATCTTTGTGAAATAAATCTTGGACAGTCTATCATTCTAAGCTTTAATGTAAATTATCTTTAAATATTATTCAAATACGGTCTCTCACCTCCATCACAACTACCATGTTTTTATTCAGACTTTTTTGTTTTAAGCCATCAAGTTGGTGGCATACCATCACAGCAGCCATGGGAAATAAATACACCTACCCTGGACAATTACCGTCTCCATGTCTTCTACAAATCAGGACTCTGTACCCCGCTGACTGCCCTGAAGATGAAGAACATAAATCTGCCTATGTAGTCTCTTCACCTGACCCCTTCAACAGCTCCCATTGTTGTCAGGGTATCACGTGGACCTCCTCGGATGGTCTGCTCCAGGCCTACCTCTGCAACCACATTTCCCATCTCTTCCCACTCCTCAGATTTGAAGTCTTCATACTCCAACGGAGTCGACCAGTTTTCTGCCCTCACTCATGCCTGCCTCCGTCCCTCTGCTATTTCTTTTGCCTGGAGCAGCACTATGCAACAGAAATATAACTAAAACAAGGTACAAATAGGAGAGTCACATGTGTGATTTTAAATATTGTGGGGCCCCTGAGTCATGATCCCAGGGTCATGAGATTGAGCCCCAAGTTAGGCTCTGAACTGAGTTTGCCTCTCTCTCTCCTTTTCCCTCTCTTTCCTCTCCCTCTCTCTTTCTCTCCTCCTTCTCTAATAAAATAAAATAAAATAAAACAAAATTAAAAATTTAAATGTACACTTTTTTAAAAATGAACAAAGAAAATCCATTTTAATAATATATTTTAGTTAACCCAAAATATCCAAAATGTTATCATTTCAACATACAATCAATATAAAAATGTAATTAAGGAGATACTTAAAGAGTGTTTTTATGGGGAGAGGTACTAAGTCTTCAAAATCTAGTATATTTTATACTTATAGCACATCTCAATTCAGGTGACTAGTGTTACTATATTTGACAGTGCAGAACATCCTTAATCCTTTTTTTCCAACTTTGTGGATCCATCCCTTTATCCATCCTTAAAAATCCAGCTGAAATATTATCTTCCATGGGAAACCTTCCCTGACTATGTCCTATTTCCTATCAATTAGATCAATTAGTCCTTCCACCATCCTGGACCTTGGATATATTACTATTTATGTGCTGTTCACACTCTGTTGTATTTAATTATGGCATGTGTGTCTCTTCTAGACTAAGAGCTCCTCACAAGCAAAAACCTATTCACCAGAGTCCCTAGTCACCCAATCCTTGCTTCTTCCCCTCATATCAGCCCTCTAAAGTCTGATTGGTGAGACTTTGACTGTAATACAGAAAGCCTACTGGCTTCACCAGGGAAAAGGAAAAAATGCTCTGGTCCAGCAAGAGGGAATGGTGGGCCCTCAAGAGAGCCAATCTGACAGCCCTCAGAAGAGTACATAACACCAAAAACCAAAATGGGTGAACACACCAAGGCAGATTTCTGGCTCTGCTGAAAGAGAAAAGAGGGGGACCACAAGATGGGCACCAGAGGTTGTCAGAATGTGATTGGCCCCTGGATAAGCTAAAGGAACATCAGTGGAAGGAGAGGTGCATAGGGCCAGCTTTCTACTCCTTTATTTTGGGCCCAGCCAGTGTGGATGGGCTCTGTTCCCATGTGTTGATGAGCTGATGACCAGACCATAAAATGTAGTCAACTTCAACGCTAATATTGTCCAATCCTTCAACACATCAGTAGGACCCTGTTACAAACTGGGAACCTGGTCATGGCACTCGACATCTGTATATACTCTCCTTCCTCAAAGAAGAGAATAGAGGAGTATGATCCACATTTCCTTACGGCTTGGCACTTACTTCCCTCTCATGAAACACCCCTAACTCTGTACACTAGAACACTGCCTACCTAACATCTGGGCCCTAAGTCCTTTCATTTTGTCCTATTTCACATCTGTCCTCCAAACAAGCCTCCACAGCACAGCACTTCTTCTCTCTTCTAGTACACAACACTTTCCCTACTCTATTAATATTATTCTTGCCTTAACTTCTTTTACTAAAGGAAAGGGCTCTGATCTCTTCATGTCTGCATTCTACCCAACATCTGACACTGATTGGTTACTCCATAAACACTTACAGAACAAATGAATAAATGAAACATGATGTATTACCCATTTAAAGCACCCATTATTTTTATGACTTCTCCTCTATTCATAGAATAATTACTTTTAGTTCTAATCAGTCACTTTAAGTGTTCAGTGTTCTTGGGGTACCTGTTTTAAGACATCACAGCCTAGGTCTTGCCCCTAAAGCAGCCACTCCAGCTCATTCCCAGATAGAGACAATAAAGACAGCTAACGTGCATTGAGTGTTTGTTGTGTTTCAGGCATTGTTCTAAGAACTTCACATGCATCTCCTCACTTAATCCTTGCAACCTCCCTAAAACAGGTACAATTATTCATAACCTCTATTGTGCAATAAGAAAACTGAGGTACAAAAACATCAAGTTTCCTATAAATGGCACATCTCTCAGAAGCATCAAGACAAAGGCTCATAGCCAGATAGTCTGGCTCCAAAACCCACTTATTCCACCCTCTCTACATAGAAAATGGAGCTGAGAATTTCTAAGACAGAGAACTTGCTTCTCAGCGCCACCCTTACTAGTTGCCAGCCTTAGGCATCATGTAAACTCTCCAAGTCTCAGACTTTCTTATGCCTAAACTGGGATACCAGGAGGGCCCACCCCAGAGGTCACTGTGAGGAAAAATGGACTCATGACACACATAGCAGGCACTCAAAATTGTACTTATTTGTATGGATCAAGAATCTGTCCCTGGAGAAACCAATCTAAATCAGCTAAAAGGAAAACAGGAATTCATTGGTTTGTGTAATGGGAAGTCTAGGGTAGAAGGCCCATCACAGACAGCTGAATTAGAAGCTCAAATAATTTCATTAGAACTGGGATGTCTCTTTCTCTCTATTTCTCAGCTCTTCTATTCTCTGAGGTACCTTGTTTCACATCATGATTCCCAGAAATTCCAAGCTTACAGCTATAGCTTGGAAACAGCAGGGAGAAAGAGCACCTCTTCCTTAACAACTATGGCAAAAGGCACAGAACCAAGTCTTATTGGCTTGTCTGGGGTCACCAACCCTTCCCTGAACCAATCCCTGTGATGAAGGGAACGAATATATCGATTGGCTAACCTCTGGAACCAGTAGGCCAGGGTTGGCTCCAACCAAATGAGAGTAGGCATGGGGTGTCTTGCTAAAGGAGAAATGAGGTGCTGTGACCAGGAGAAGGAATAATGGACTCTGGGCAGGCAAAACAACAGATGTCCATGCACCATGAATATTTTCAGTGTTCTCGTGTTCTAAATAGACAGGGTTCCCTGGCCTGTTGCCCACCAAAGATGGGTTCCTCTAGCCTGGGTCCATGTCCAGGCTGTTTTACAGACTTCGCCAAGCCCTAAGAGTGCATGGGCCCCATGCTTCCTCCCAGCTACTGCAAAGCTCAAATTAGTCACTCCATGGGCCGCTTCCGAGGCATATCAGAGACCAGCTGTGCAAGGACCTGTCACCTTCTTGTCAGAGAAAGTTTTCTGTCCAAAGAACTTTCGTCATCGCTCCTTTCTCAAGTAGCTGGATGTCACTTGAAGAGACAGCTGAAGTCACTCACAATGGCTGGTCTCAAATCAGCGCTCACTGGCCTTGTCAGTGAAAGCCTCACCCCGCAGCGAAAACTGTCACTGATCATGTTTAGATATGTACGCAGAGGTATTAGATTAGAAGAGAGAATGCACGAGATAGGAGTTTAAAAGAGGCCAAGTTGCAAGGGAAATCTTAATAGGAAGAAGTGAGGGCTTATGGCGGGAGGTAGTGGGGGGTTTCTTTTTCCAAAACCCAATTTATACTTCCCGTCAAAACCAGCGAGTGCGCGCGCACGTGCGCGCACGCGCGCACACACA
>RCUC01092400.1:0-10701 GCA_003697995.1 Taxidea taxus jeffersonii | reverse complement strand
TCACCATCTTTTGAATCCCAGACCTATCACTAGACTAGCTGTGTGGCCCTGGACAAATAGCTTACCCTCTCTGATGCTCTCTGAGCATCAGTTTCCTTACCTGTAGCCTGGGGATACCAACAATGCCTCCCTCACAAGGTTGTGGTGAGGATTAACTAGGATAACGTATAGAAAGTATTTTACAGGGGCACCTGGGTGGCTCAGTGGGTTAAAGCCGCTGCCTTCGGCTCAGGTCATGATCCCAGGGTCCTGGGATCGAGCCCCGCATCGGGCTCTCTGCTCGGCAGGGAGCCTGCTTCCCTTCCTCTCTCTCTCTCTGCCTGCCTCTCTGCCTGCTTGTGATCTCTGTCAAATAAATAAATAAATAAAATCTTTTTAAAAAATTAAAAAAAAAATTTAAAAAAAGTATTTTACATGGCGTGTGGCATACAGTAAGTGTTTATGACATGTTAGTTGTCATTATTCAGGCCGATTATTACTGACTGCTATGGACCAAATATTTGTGTCCCCTCAAATTCATATGTCGAAGCCCTATGCTGAAGAATGGTATTTGGAGGTGGGACCTTTGGAAGGTAAGTAGATGGTGACAGTGGAAGCCTCAGGAAGCGGATCAGTGTCTTTAAAAAAAAAATTTTTTTTAACTTATTTACTTGAGAGAGATTGGAAGACAGAGAGAGAGCATGAGCAGGGGGGAGGAGCAGAGGGAGACAGAGAACCAGACTCCCTGCTAAGCGGGGAGCCTGACATGGGGCTCGATCCCTGGACTCTGGGATCACAGCCTGAGCTGAAGGCACTCAACCGACTGAGCCACCCAGGCACCCTAGCTCTGTGTCTTTATAAGAAAAGGAGACTCCGTGTGCCTGGGTGGCTCAGTGGGTTAAAACCTCTGCCTTCGGCTCAGGTCGTGATCCCAGGGTCCTGGGATCGAGCCCTGCATCAGGCTGTCTGCTCAGCGGGGAGCCTGCTTCCTGCCTCCACCCCCCCCACCCCCCCCACCGCCTCTCTGCCTACTTGTGGTCTCTGTCTGTCAAATAAATAAAATCTTAAAAAAAAAAAAAAGGGAAAGAAAGAAAAGAAAACTAGATCTCTCTCTCTCTCTCTTTCCCTCCTTCCCTGTCCCCATCTCTCTCTCCCTGTCTCCCTCTGTCCCCTTCTCCCGCCCCGACCCCACCATGTGAGGACACAGAGAAGGGACAGCTGTCTGCAAACCAGAGAGTCCTCCCAGAATCCAACCACGCTCGCACTCCGATCTCAGACTTCCAACATCCAAAACAGTGAGAAATAAATTTCTGTTGTCTAGGCCACACGGTCTAAAGTATTTTTGTTATAGCAGCTAAGACAACAACCTCAACTTAAACGACGCACCAGGCCTTCTGTCGTGTGTTGCTCGCTGCCCAAAACGCAGGGACTGGTCTTGGCTAAGAGGCTTTGCTCTAACTCCCACGAACTCCTGCTCCAATCGGTTGAGCTCTGTTCTTAGGTATGGTGCCTGGAGTTTACTCCCCAATCTGTTTATGTCAGTTGCCCTTGCTACTGGAGTCATGTGACTTAAGGAAAGTTTACAACAACGGGTGGAATGCAGAAAGGAAAAGAAAGACATCTACCAAATCTAAGTTAAATGGAAAAGACTCAATAAAAAGGGAAGTCACTAAAAAAAGTCATGTCAAACGAGGCACGCACAAGATAACTGCCAGATGGAGATGACAAAAGTGTGGAACTCTAGAAGGATTTGGCCCTCAGATTTCTTCCCAAGTGTCCAAGTTTCTGTTCCACTTTATATAAACCCAAACTATAAATCTTCAGTGATGTGATGTGGGTGTGGTTTAGGCAGAAAGACCTGTCTAATCCGCAGCCTCAGCCATCAAAAAATTGGCAAACAAATGTACCTTTTTATATAAGTGCATTTTATTGTAAGTTATAATTCAATATATGTAAGATATGTATTTTTTCGTGATTCTCCTCCTTACCGGCTTGGTTTGAACCAGCCTCAATCACACCAGATAAGAAGGATCCTATAGTTTTATTATCAAAATTATCAATGTCATGATAATCAAACTGATGAGATAAAGACTACCGGGATCTCCATTTAACAAGGAAGTAAGTGGGCGCCTGGGTGGCTCAGTGGGTTTAAGCCTCTGCCTTCCGCTCTGGTCAGGATCTCAGGGTCCTGGGATCGAGTCCCACATCGGGCTCTCTGCTCAGCAGGAAGCCTGCTTCACCCTCTCTCTCTGCCTGCCTCTCTGCCTACTTGTGTCTGTCAAATAAATAAAATCTTAAAAAAAAAAAAAAGGTAAAAAAAACAAGGAAGTAAGTATGCTCAAGAGACTTGCCCAAGGTCACTTAGCAGGTAAGGAGTGGGTATTTGAACTCAAGTCTGAAAACAAAGCTCACATCTTATGCTGTCTCTTAGTGACCCAAGGGGTAGGTAGCTCACTCCCCTTGGCCACAATCTGGCCCTGAATATCTGAATGTTGCCCTTGCCCACTCCCAACCCCTTAGCTTCTTACCTTAGGGCCTGGACGTCCCGGGTAACCTGGGAGACCTGGCACCCCAAGCTTGCCCTGCAGAGAAATTATGGGACAAAGATCAGAAATTGCAACCTGAAGTTCAGAAAAGAAAGGACAGGATGACTGGAACATGGTGACAGGGGCAATAGGGTAAGAATCAGGGAAACATGAGTTCAAATCTTGGCTCCCGTCTGCTAGAAGCATGTCTTTGGGCAACACATTCTATTCTATTCTATTCTGTTCCAAATCTCAGTTTCCTTGTCTGTAAAATGGGGATAAAAATGCCTGTTGACTGTGGTGGTTATGGGGATAAAATCAGATACTGTGCATGAAATTGCTCTGTAATGCTGAGTTAAGAAACTAGAGATGGTAAGTGTGGTAGCAGCCTCCTGAGGTTGGAGATAAAAGAGCCAAGGGTAGAAGGCAGAGGGCCAGGGAATCTCTTGGCTGCAGGATGGGAAGCTGTAGAGTAGACTGGAGAGGGTGACCAAGGTCCATTCACCTTCTCCCCAGCTGAGCCTGGGGGACCCTCTTCACCAGGCAGCCCCTCCTGCCCCTTCAGCCCTTCTGGACCATCCTCTCCCCGGGGTCCGGGGGGCCCGGGGAGCCCCTGGAATAAAAAGGATGTATTAGACCCTGTGTCACTCCTGGTCCCTCCAGCCCCCTATCTTAGCCTCAGCATCCTCCTGCCTCATTGTCTTCCCCAAGCGCCCCAGAACCACTAGATCCCTCATCTGGAAGTCATCTTACCCGATCTCCTTTAAGCCCCCCATCGCCCTTGAAGCCTGGGTAGCCATCTTCTCCCTGGGTGGGAGAGAGTGCAGAGGTCAGAGGTCAGAGCTTCAGGGAAGGGATACAACAAGAGTTCCATTATTAGGGCTCCCCCCAACCAGGAACCCCCTCCCTTCTCACCTTCCCTCCTTTCTCCCCCTGGAGGCCCCGGTTGCCAGAGGTACCCTGAAAAATAAAAAAGATTTCAAGTCCCTCCCCTGCTTAAGAAGGGCCCTCCAACTCAGTCCCCTGCCCCAAAACAAGTCAGGACAGTCCCAAAAGGATACTGGACAAGAGCAGAAGGGGGCAGCCTTAGAGGAAATGACCTTTCTCCAAAGCCTGCTAGTGTGGTGTGCAAGAGGCTGGCTCTCCACCCCTCTTCCCACTGGCAGCCTCCCAGGGTCATCTGTGTGGGGGTGTGCAGGGAAGGCCAAATTTCCGAGTAATTGATTCCAATCTCCCGGGGACACTGTGTCCACAGTTCCTTCTGGCAGGAGAAAGAGGATGAACATTCCAGGCCCCAGTCTCATTCTAAAGGCAAAGGAATGTTCCCCATTGTGCTGGCTACAATGCGACTCTGTGCCTGGCAACAAGGCGAGTCTGTGCTTAGCTACAGCAAGGCTGCTCTGTTCAAGCCCAGGTGCCCAAACCCTGGGCTTGGGTTGCAATGAACACTGCACTTGGTTACAATGTGACTGAGCTCAGACACTACCATGAAATTGCACTTGGATACAACATAACTATGTTTTGACAATAACGTGATTCTCTCCAGCCACAGAGAGATACAACGTAACTGAGCTCAATGTCGATAATGAAGTTGTACTTAATACAAGATAACTGTTTTGACAATAGCACGATTATCTCTGGTCACAAGGGGATTCACTTGACCACAATGTATCCAACCAAGCTTAGGCCACCAAGATTCTCTGCCCCTGACTACAACGTAGCTAGACTCAGTTACAACATAGTCTTTAACTATATATAATCATGCCTGGTTACAATGTAACTCTTAGTTTGGCAACCCACAGGACTCTGTGGCTGACTACAATATAGCCACTTCCTTGGTTATAGGATAACTGAGCTTGCCTACAATGCAAAAATGTGACAAGTTGCCTCTTGGCTACCACCAAATTCTGTTCTTGGATCACAGGTACCAATCTTGCTACAATGTAACTAGATTTATATATTAGATGTGAATTCCAATGTCCCTGCCCTTGGTCAATAGTAGAGATATTTCTGTGCTTGAGGATTGCATGGCTCTGGGCTTGCATTAAAGCCCAACTGTCTGCTTCACCATGGTGTGCTGACCTGGACTGTGTTTACAGTGAAATAGGTCCAGCCTCTGACAGGCCTAACTATTCTCAACTACAAGGTGACAACTACACTGTCATACTTCCCTTTGGCTGTTTAGCTCCAAGTAATGCATATACTTCTACCTATTGTCACTCAGATTGAAACCCCCATTCCCACCACACCTCTCCTAGAAAACTGATACCTCTCACCACACATGCACACGTTCCCCATGAAGCTGGTTCCCCAGACCCAATGCCAATGACTCATCCCTACTTGCAGGCACCAAGTATCACGTACCTTCACACCCCGAGGTCCAGGATAGCCCGGGGGTCCTGCAGACCCTTGTGGACCCTGAGATGGAGATAAGATCAGTGCTGTCCTGTTCTTCCCCCGCTCCATGTTCCCTCATCTCTCTCCTCACGAGTCTTGCCTATCAAGCTCATCCCCAACCCAGGCTCTCTGCAGGCCACTCACCTGGGCCCCTTTCTCTCCTGTGGGGCCCTCATGGCCTGGGTGACCCTGGGGAAAGAATTCATCAGAGACTGAGATTTGCCATTCAAATTCTCAAGCCTCCCCCTTCTCCCTCCTTCTGCCTGCACCCAATTCTCACCGGAGGACCATCAGATCCTGGAATGCCTGGAATTCCTGGGTTCCCAGGGGGACCCTGAAAGAAAATGAACAGTAGGGGGAGTCTGGCATCTCACCAGGAATAGCCTTACTCAGACCTGCAGCTACTCAAGGTCACAGAACAAGCATGTCCCACAGGCTAGGAAATTTCTTCCTAACTCTGCTCAGATTTGCTGTGTGACCCTGGGCAAGTCCCCTTCCCTCTCTGAGCCTCAGAAATCCTCCATCTCTGGGAGAATTTAGACAAGGGAGGTAAAAACAGTGTGGAGGGAAAAAAAAATAGTGTGTAGGGGGACTCCTCAGCCACATCCTTTTCTTCAGAAGTGCCTCTGTCTTCATCTGATGAGAGGTGAGCCCAGGAAGGCATGGGGTGACCCCCTATGTTCTACAAATAGTGAGCAGTTCCAGAAGTGGGCCCCTTGGCCCAACTAAGCCAATTAGATTTTCTTCTGAAATTTTGAGGTAGGCGACACCTCACTTCATAGAAACTACGATCAGATGGATTTGGGTAAAGAAACTGTAAGGTCAAGAGGAGCTAGGGGCTGAAATTGTGATTAAAGCAGCACAAAATTTTGTAGAAATAAAACTTGGGAGTGAGGACAGACTAAGATATGTAGAGAAAGAAGCCTGTCTTCTGGGGGAGATGGAACAGATGTGCACAGGAATAAGATGACACCACAGAGCCCCAGAGAAAGGGCTCTCCTGGCCCATGGGTCTTTCTAATATTTGTGATGACTGGCATCTGTGGGTTCCCCTAAATTCTGAGAATATCCCCTTATGTGATCTAGCTTTGGTGGATTTCTGTTTCTCCCAACTAACCCTTCCCCCCAACCATATTTTTTAAACTCTGGGCTTGTTTAAGGAATGTTATAATTTATCATTACCCAGGGCTAATATAAGGGTCCTAGTGGGGAGCTTTTCCTGCAGACAGAGTTGAAGGAAGAAGACAGGAAAGGGGGTGGGTGGGTGGGGCTGTCACTCACCTTCTCCCCAGGAGTCCCAATGGGTCCCTGAGGGCCAGGGAGTCCCTAGGGACATAAAAAAAAAAAAAGAAGGTAAGTTGAGGGCACCTGGGTGGCTCAGTGGGTTAAGCCTCTGCCTTCAGCTCAGGTCATGATCCCAGGGTCTGGGGATTGAGCCCCGCATCAGGCTCCCTGCTTGGCAGGAAGCCTGCTTCTCCCTCTCCCTCTGCCTGCCTCTCTGCCTACTTGTGTTCTCTCTCCAACTCTCAAATAAATAAATAAAATCTTAAAAAAAAAAAAGAGGTAAAGATGGGGCACCTGGGTGACTCAGTTTGTTGGGTGTCTGACTCTTGATTTCAGCCTGGGTCAAGAGATTTTCTCTTTCTCTGTCCCTCTACTGCTTGCTCTCTCTCTTTTTTTTAAAAAAAGGGTAAAGGAAGGCAAAAATGGGTAGTGAACTGGTAAGTGGAAAGGCTGAGAGTGGTCTATGACCTTGGTGGACTACTGCCACCCCCAGTTATTGAAAGTGATAGCTCAAACCTGGGACCCGGGATTTCCCTGCTGTCCTGGAGGGCCGGGTTCTCCTGGAGGACCCTGTGGAGAAAGGGGAGGTGCTGTGAAGCTGGAAGGGATCATGGTGTTGAAGCGTCAGTGAAGTTGAAATAGGGGTCCTGAGAGCGGACAGGGATATGGATGGATGATCATGGAGTCAGGGCATCAGAAAGCGTTAGGGGTCAGAAGGCAGAACACGTACCACATTTCCTTTGGCTCCTGGAGCACCATCAATTCCAACTACACCCTGGGGGAGGAGAGGGTGTGAGACCCGGGCAGATACCACACAGGAGCCTGAGTCTGAGACACCGAGAGGCACAGGTGGAAAGATGAGCGGGCAGAGAAACCAGGTAACAGAAATGGACATGCAGAGGGGACAGAGGTGAGAAAAAGGACAAGCAGGGATGTGGACAGAAAGTGACATTCTCACCGGCCGTCCCAGGGGACCAGGGGAGCCTCTAGGGCCGATCAGTCCTCGGGGGCCCTGCAAGGAGGTAGGAGCATTATTCCAGCATCACTGCCCTGAGGCCCCAGGAATCGTGACTTCTTCCCCTGTGCCAGGCAAAGGGTCCAGAGGTCCCTGATACTCACAGGCTCCCCAGCCTGGCCAGTGGGCCCCGGAGGTCCTTCTGCTCCCTGTAGGAAAGCATTCATCACTTGGTGAGGGGGGAAGAGAAACACTCAGAAAACCACCTTCCCTCATCTGAGGAGATTCTTCGAGGGCATCCCAGAGTCAGAGCGTGAGGCAGTGACCAACAGACTGAGCACATGAGATTCAGTCCAGGCCCCTGACCCCAATCCCAGACTTGCAATCCTGAGTCTCACCTACTAACTCTGGTACTAGCCCCCAGCTCTCCGTGTACCTTTTGGAGCCCCACCGAGGCTAATGACACGCACCTCTCACCTTGTCCCCTGAATACTCTATTTCTCTCTGACCTTCATTCTGGCCTTCTATCTTCTAGACCATTCTCTCTCTTCCAAACTTACCTTCTCACCATCCTCTCCTGGGGGGCCAGGTTGCCCCACATGGCCAAAGTCGCCCTAGAGTTGGGAACAGAGGGAGTTCAGAGTGGAAACATGGGGCTGGTCCAGGAAAGGAAGGGATGAGAGCTCACACACAGCAATGGAGTCTCTGATACTGGGGGTGGAGAGTGTGCCATGAATATCAGGAGGCCTGGTATGGTGGAGGGACCTCACATACTCACCCTTTGGCCCTTCTCTCCAGGCAGCCCTGGCAAGCCATCAAAACCCCGATCACCCTGCACAAAGAGACACCACCTGAGCCCTGAATCCCTGATCTGACAGTCCCTCCACGTCCCAGTCCTGACCTTATCACCTACCTTAGGTCCCGTGTCCCCTGGGAGGCCCCGAGCACCATCTGCTCCAGAGCGGCCCTATCAGGGAGGTGACAGCATCAAGATACCTATTACTGTTTGTTGAGTACTTTCCTCCTGCAGAATCCTGGGGGATTCTCTGTGTACCAGTTTAACCTCCCAAATACATCTTGAACCTATCCATCAGTCTTTACCTCAAGGCCATTTGCTCTAGTCCATGTCACCACCATCACAAAAATTAAAATTAAGTGCCCAGCTCTGTGTTCCTCATTGCATTTAAAACTGTCTGAATTAAGGGCGCCTGAGTGGCTCAGTGGGTTAAATCCTCTGCCTTCGGCTCAGGTCATGATCCCAGGGTCCTGGGATCGAGCCCCGCATGGGGCTCTCTGCTCAGTGGGGAGCCTGCTTCCTCCTCTCTCTCTCTGCCTGTTTCTCTGCCTACTTGTGATCTCTCTCTCTGTCAAATAAATAAATAAAATCTTTAAAAAATAATAATAATAATAAATAAAACTGTCTGAATTATCTTGTTCACCATCTCCCTCAGTGCACCAGTCTTTTCTTCTGCACGTGCTGTTCCCTCTACTTGGAATACCCTTTTTCTCCTATTTACCTGGTTATACCTCAGATCTCAGTTCAAGCATCATTCCATCTAGAAAGTCCTCCTTGACTCTGTGACCTGGCCAGATAGATACCTTTGTGACACACTCAGTAGAGCTGCTATTCTCTGTCCTCAGTGCCTTTATCCCACCAATGACACCAGCAGATCCTGGGGACGAGGAGCCAAGGCTCATGTTGGGTGCTAAGGGACAGATGAGGGATGACCTAAAGACCTACAAGTTACTCACCATCTTTCCCTCCCGGCCAGGGGGCCCAAGAGGTCCCTGAAGGCCTCGGGGACCCTAGGAGAGAAAAAAAGGAGGAAGAAAAAGGAGAATAAGAAGGAGGAAGGACTTATTTTAAATCATTCTCTAGGAAGGGCAGTCATTACAAAGGTATCCTCAGCCCCTTTGTCATTGTCTTCAAGTAGCACTTTATCCTGTGGCCCTGGGAGAAGGCCCTTCCCATCCGATCCTGTCCCATCCCCACCAATCTCACCTGTGGCCCCATTTCTCCCATCTCTCCTTTCTGACCAGGATACCCAGGGAGACCCTTGGAGGAAGAGAGATGAGGTAATGGAGTTAGAAGGAGGTTTCCCCCTCCACTGAGGTATCCCCCCTCCTCCATAAAGACTCCTTACTCACCACAGGGCCTGGGCGCCCAGTGAGCCCTACTGGGCCGGGGGGACCTTTCATAGACAGCTGGAAAGATGGAGGGGAAAAGAACATCAGGTCTCCCAAAAATAGCAACACCCTGCCAAAAGGCATCTTCAGGAGAAAAATATCCCCCAGCCTCCTGACTAGCCTTCATTATTCCCAACCTGTCACTCTCTCAATGTCCTCCCAATTAGCCCCTGTTGGTCCCTGATTCTCCTCTACTCACCTGAGCTTGTTGCAGTACTGCCTGAGCCTGGGCTTGCTGGAAGGAGACTGGGGGTCCTTTGAGGGAGCTGCTTGCAAACTGGAACTAGGGGGCAGCTAGTCGTGAGGGAAGCCCAAAGAGAGGTCCCCTCCCGGGTCAGGACTAAACCCCCAAGGATGTACCACCCTATCTCCCTCTTACCGGCATCATGATCACAGTGCCTGGTAGACCCCGGATCCCATCGATGCCAGGGACTCCTGGGAGGCCAGCAGGACCCTGAGAGAGGGAGAGACACAAAGCAGGGTGGAGGGAAAGAGATGGACGGACAGAGACAGAGATAAGAGAGTTGGAGGGGGAGAAGGAAGCGAGATGGAGAAAGATGGAGGCAGGGAGGGCAAGAAAGAGAGTAGGCAAGAGAAAGGTAGAGAAAAGGAGGGAGAGTCATAAAAAGTGGCAGAGATGGAGAGACAGAAGACAGAGGTAGAAAGATGGATAAAAAGGAATGGGGAAAGACAAAGACAGAGGAAGGAGAGAAAGATGGGGAGGCAGAGGGATGGAGGCAACAGAGAGAGACAGAGACATGGGGAGAAAGAGATGAAAGACACTCAAGGATAGAGGCAGATGGAACAGAAAAGCAGGGGAAGGCCCCCAGAGAAAGAAGATGGGTGACAATTCACAGATGGGGAGAGAGATGAGTGGGTTAGGTCAATGCCATCTTCAGCATGATGTCCTCAGTCCCTAACTCTCAGATCCACGTTCAGACACATGAGTTCCCAATTTCCACTTCACAGCCTGAAACCTCACTCCCCCAGAAGGATATAACCCAGAGGGAGTTTCTTACCGGTAGACCACGGTCTCCAGGGAATCCTGGGGGACCAGGGGGGCCTGAGGGGCCAACCATCCCCTGTTGAGGATAGAGGAAACAAAGTCATAAGAAGTGCAAAGCTTGAACCAAGCCAACTTCTAACCCATCACCAACACTGACCCCATACACACCTCCTTACCCATCACTGAGCCATCTCTGACTCAAAACTATACTGACCCACATCTCCCCCACTTTACATCCCAACCCCTATTTTGACTCATCCTATGAGCTTCAAACATGTAATCATCTTTTAATGATATGGCAACATTATACCCCAGCCCTTCACCCCAGGGGCTCAAACACCCCAACTAGAAGAGAAAGGAAAGGGGGGG
>RCUC01092390.1:0-15093 GCA_003697995.1 Taxidea taxus jeffersonii | reverse complement strand
TGCTGGAAGCCCAGAGTCACCAGGTAGAGAGAGTTAGCGTGGGAGGTGGGATAGTAAACTGTGGAGGAAGTGTTCACTGGAAAGCTGCCTATGGCAAAGCTGTGCCAATATCCCAGCCCCCTCAGCACTTATACGCATAAATGCTCCCCTCACCCACCCGTGGAGCTGCAGAGGAACTAGCAGCCACAGGTTCATCCCCCAGGCCAAACCTGGGAGCCCTGCTGGCTTCAGATGTCGTAGGACCTGCCCTGGGAGAAAGTGAGGGTTTCCAAAGTGGAGGGTTGGAGTCCCACTAGATTCTGGTGCTTTGAGGGAGGTCTCAGTAATGGCCAGCACCCAGTTGCACATTCTTGCTGTGTCCTCACATTGCTTTTTCTCTGAATGCTTCCATCTCTGGTGTCACTTCCTCTTCTTACAAGGACACCAGTCCTGCTGGGTTAGGGCCCTACTGGTATAACCTCACTGAACCTTAATTACCTCTTTAAGGGCCTGATCTCCAAATATGGTCACATTCTAAGGGATGTGGGGTGAAGGTTTCAACATATGAACTTTGGGAAGACACAAGTAAATCCGTAACACCCATCCATAGGACAGTTGTTGAACAGACCATGAGATATCCACACAGTGGAGTACCAGGAAGTATAAAAATAGAAAGTATGAGGTAATTCTCCGAAACGATGCAGGGCAATATCCAAGATGTATTCTTAACCAATAAACAGCCAAGTGCAAAATACTTTATATGTCATCTGGGAGAAGTACATACAAAGTTATATATGTATATATGCAGTATGATCCATGAATATTCCCTAAAATTGTCTATTTTCCTATTGGGTTATTGACCAGTTCTGGTAGCAGTCCTTCAACCTTTAGTTCTTCCTAACTAATGAATCAACTAAAGTACCATACTTTCTTCATCTTAAATGAACTTTGATCTGTGGGCCTTTTCAAACTTAATTAAATATAATTAACCGAGATTTTATTGATCTAATGATACTTGTAATTGGTGGTCACTGTTACAAAATCACATGTACAAATATTTTTTAAAGCACTTGGCAGATAATATTTTTAGAATTTAGGAATGCTTTAGGCTATAAGTAGCAGAAAACTCAACTTATGAGCTACTTACACAGATAGAGGTTTATTTTTCTCTATAACAATTTTGCATATACATCAGCAGCCCAGGTTAATGCTTAATACAGACAAGCTCATTCTATCTTTCTTTTCTATCCACTCAGTCATTATTAGCACGTTGGCTTGTTGCCTTGTGGTCACAAGATATCTGCAGCAGTTCCAGGTATCTCATCTGCATTTAACTCACAAAAAAGAAGAGTAAAACAGTGACAGCCCATTCTGTCCCTTTTTGTCAAGAAAGCAAATCTTTCCTAGGATCCCCCAGTGAGGTTTTTATTACATCTCACTGCCTAGAACTAATCACATGGCAACTTTTAGCTGCATAGTAGGGAGACAGGGTTGCCACAGTTTAAGTCAATCAAGATTCATCAGTTGTGGCTGGATTTAGTGCCGCTCTAACAAAGATGAAATTCTGTCTATAAAAGTAACCAGCATTTCTGCCACACGTACTTACAAAGACTGGAAAAGTGAGAGACTATGCTTTTGTTGGTACAAATCCATCTTTATTTCAAACAAAATGAAACTGAAGCAAACTCATAGATAGAGGAAATAAACTATTGGTTATCAGAGGAGAAGAGGAAGTGAAATAGGTGAGTGGGATTAAGAGGTACAAACTTCCAGTTATAAACTAAATAAGTCACAGGGATATAATGTACAGCATAAGAAATGTAGTCAATTACACTATAATAATTCTGTACGGTGACAGATGGTAACTAGAGTTATCATGGGAATCATTTCATAATGTATAAAAATATCAAATCATTATGATATACCTGAAACTATGAGGATATTATATGTCAATTATATTTCAATAGAAAAATCCATCTTTATTTATCTCCAACTGTCACCTTTTTTTCCCCTGCCACTTTTTAGCTGGACTGAGCCACTTCTGATTCCTCTTACATATGCCTTCCAGTACACATTTTTAGGGACTCTTTTCCCAATCAGTCCTGCAATAATTGTCTTCCTCACTCAAACCCACTTATTCAGCATGTTCTTTTTAAGTAGGTAACTCTTTCAAATATCTATAGTAGTGAGGAAAAAGAGAAACTTGAACATAACCAATAAAATATCAAAATGACTTTTAAAAAATCTCATTTCCCCCCTCACAAAACTAAGCATGTCAGAGTTGGTGTTAAAATGGAAAGACTGGGGGCCCCTGGGTGGCTAGGTTGGTTAACCATTGCTTTTGGCTGAGGTCATGATTTCAGGGTCCTGGGATTCTCGCTCAGCCAGGAGTTGGTTTCTTCCTCCCTGTCTATCCCTCCTCCCAACTTGTTTCTCTCTCTCTCTTTCTCTCAAATAAGTAAATAAAATCTAAAGTCAATCAATCAAACAAATAAAATGGGAAGACTGGTGAATGTTATCTGAGTATGGGTTCCCCAGGATGCCCTGGGACCAGGAACGGAGTGCAACTAATTACTTGGAAGACAATCTAGTGTTTAATCTGCTCTAAACAAACACATCTTTATTTCTGGTGATGTTACAGAAGACAATGGGTGTTGTCTAAAAAGCCAAAGGGCTTTTTACCATCATATGGCTGGCTTGCTCAAGCCACTTAGAAAGGCAAACTGCCTCTGGAATTCTGGGAACATTAGGACTAAATTGGCCGGGCCCCAGTGCATATTCTGTTCTTTGACTCTGCACATTTGATTATTCAAATGGGGAGCAGGACTCGGAGGAAAAGATTTTGGTAAGGTGTCTGTGTTTCTAGAGTAGATCTCATTGTGCAACAAAGGAAATTTTTCATCTTAGATCTATTCTGCATGCAGGGCTCTACTTGAGCTGCCCCTGGATGACCCCCCCAGTGCTGCCGGCTGCCTAGCCCTCTGTACTCCCTGTGTTCCCAGGACTCTGGCACATTTCAGATTCCATATGTCCCTCAGGCCTCCATGCCTTTGCTTCTTTGTATTCCTGGTTAAGACCTTTCCATCTCAGCATCTGACTCTCAACTGACTCAAGGCCGATCTCAAGTATCACTTCTTTTTCCTACTTTCCATCTCCCATTTTTCCTCCCCATCTCCCATTTCTTAAAGTTTGAATGTCCTCAAAAGCAAAACTTGTAACATGGACTCAGGCAGTTTATCTGCACAAGTAAAGGAGTGGAGCAAGTGAGATGTGGAGGGAGGAAAACCAATAAAGTGTGTCTCAGTTAGCAAGTCACTGCTGAGGTTGGGGCTCAGTCCTGCTAGGGCCCTCCGAGTGACCGCATAGAATGTGCCTTGGAATGGCCCACTGTGGATCAGGGAAGCTGGACGTTTATTTGCCAAATGTATCTCTCATTGTCTGAGGGTTGCTCCTGGGGGTGGTAAATCTCCAGCTCTTCGAAGCTGCTCCATGCGCAGGTGGAGTAAGACCCATACTGGGGCCACAGGAAAGGCCCTCCAAGGCTTTGTTACAGAAAGGCTCAGTCCTGAAGGAGAGAAGCAGTCAGCATGCATAGACAACAGCAACCACAGCTTCACGTGGACTTCCGGTTAGGTATAGTAGGGACTCGATAAATGTCACTTGAATTGGATTATTCAGAAGATTCAAAGTCACTATGGAAAGCAGAAAGAAAAGCATGACATCGAACAATGTCATTTTGAGAACAGCACCTCAATAATCAAGGACCCAGGCATAGGGGGAATGATCATTTTGTACAAACTGAGTTTGTCAGGAAATCAGGAGGAAGAAAGAAGTCATGTTGTATAACCACTCATAGGCAAACTCTCTGCTTTCCCTGGTTTGAGGATTAACCATACGTTTTAGTAACTCTGTTTACACCTGCATCTTCTCTTATAATTACAACCCAAATTAATCTTCAGTTCTTACCTTTTGAAGCAATCAATGCTAAGGAACAGTTTGCAACACGGTTTGGTCTCTGCCCAGCATATATTGAAAATAGTCCTACGTAGCTTTCAAAGCATAAACAACTCAGGAGGAAAGCATTGCTATGGTTTTACTGAACAGATGGTCTGATGACGTCGGTGTCTCCAAATTACCTGCAGCCAAAGCAGATGGAAAACGAACATCACAGCTCAAGCCTGATGGCAGGCAGGGAGTCACAGAGAACTTCAGGGGAAGAACGTCACACAGAATGGTTTTTTCTTTTTACTTTGTTCTCAAGTTCTACTGGGAATCTTGTCCTATTCACAATTCCTCAAATAAATACCAAGAATTTTTTCAGCCAATCCCATGAACAACCACCACCCAGACAGGCCGGAAGATACGGCATATCCAGGAATGCCACCGCCACCAAAAAGTGAGATGAGTTCCAAAAAGAAGTGATTCAATGTGTAAAAGTCTTATCTCTATGAAAAGAAACATCTCAGAGCTATAATTGAATATGATGGTTCTTTGTAAAAAAAAATCATTACTGGCTGCATACTTAGCCCTGGGTGCATAGTAGTTTGTGGGATTCACATTCCATCCTGCTCCAAGAGGCTGCAGTATAATGAAAATTTCACCCGGGACTGACTGCACAGCTTGTATCTCTACCCATCTAATTTCCTTGTTTAGAATTGTGTTTTTACCTTCTCTTGCTCTGCTGGGGTCCTGAGGTCTTTATTTCTTTTTGCAAAGTTGTCAGCCACATGAAATGATGCATTCCAGCTTGAACTCTGGATTGGCCAATCCATGCTGGATTACTTGAATCATTTGAACTCTCAGAGTCAAAATTACAGAGCTTTCTGTTGGCAAATAAAGTTGTTGACCTCTAGAGGTTCCACATACCTTTGAGGGCTAAAGTGGCTGAAGACAAAAATAGAATGCAGAGCTCAACCTTATGAAGCCACATGGCCTTCATAGCTCTACAGATCCAGGTGCCCCTAATCCACTTCTCTCAAGGGGTACAGACCATGAGACAACTGACTTCTATCATGTGAAATATTCATAAGACTTAAGGAACTCAGTAAGGCTTTTTTCCTGTAAAGATTTTATTTATTTATTTGAGCGAGAGTGAGAGAGATCACAGAGGGAGAAGGAGAAGCAGACTCTGCTGAGCAGGGAGCCAGACATGGGACTCTATCCCAGACCCTGAGATCATGACCTGAGCTGAAGGCAGATGCCCAATGGACTGAGCCACCCAGGTACCCGGGGAATACAGTAACACTTAAGAAACAATTTTTAATGTAATTTTCTACATCACTCCTCTCCAGTTTCATGGCAAGACATCAGCCTACAAGGTTGTCTTGGTTTTGGTTTCAGGAAAGAGACCCTGGAAGGAATCTGAGTGAAAGTAGTTTTCTTGGGATGTAATTTTAGGAAGCAAAGATAGAGGAGAAAGGAAGTGAGACAGGGATGAAAAAACACATGCCTTAATGTATTCCAGTCAAGAGTGAGGGAGTTGGGGTGTATTTTCTCCAACTCCTATCTGTCGTTACATTGAGAGCTGCTTCCAGGGGCGTTAACTCACTTGTACTTCTAGAACTTCTGACCTGCCCCACTGGGGTGAGAGAAAGCCCTCAAAGGGACAGTGACTGATTCTTGCAGTAAAATGCATTGGTATGAGGACCATGCTATGGGGGGTTTGGATGGAGCCTAGCAGCATCTGCTGTGGTCAGATCTGGGTTCACATTTGAACCCATTGACTTGCTGGATGACCTCAGACAAGTTACCTCCCCTCTCTAACCCTTGGTGTCTTCATCTGTAAGACGGAGAACAATACCATCATGAGATACTGTGAGCAATAAATGAGAAAATAACACATGAAAAGTGCTTAGCACAATGCTTCATACAGAGGAGGCCCTCGATATGTCCACTGGTATCATTAGTCTTATTTTGTGTTGAGTGCTGGGGGAAAAAATGGAATTTAGGGTCACAGTGTGTCCTAGCAGCTAGAGACCTTAGCTAGCATGTAGGTCAGTTTCCAGATTTCATAGATGAGGAAGCTGGAGTACGAGGAAGGAGATTGCCCAAGGCGGGGAATATCTTCTAGTAGAGGATGACAGAGCCAGACCTGGACACTGCAGCATCTGCCTCCGTGTGCAGTGCTCTTTCTGCCACCTGAGATTGTCTTCTTCAAAATCGTTCACAGATTAGAGATCTAGAAGAAAGAGTGAATCGTTGTCACACTGTGGGATGGCAGACAGGTTTTCTCTCACAACTTTGATAAATTAGCAGTGACTGCCTGAGGAGTAGTGTTGAGAAGGATTCAGATGACGAGGTGCATCAGGTGCATCACAATGCTTGTGATTGATTACCAACATCTGTTGTTGATGTGGGAGACTGTGCTGGGCTGGCCATGTGTAGGCGGGCCCTATTGGCATTAAGGTAATTGAGAGAGCTGACTGCCATACTTGGGAGTTGGCACCAAATGAATGAGGTAGCCATTTTATTTGTTGTTTTTTTCACAATAATAATGCATATTCATTGTAGAGAAGTTCTAGAGGTATAAATGAAAAAATACAAATTACCTCTAAGGCACAAGGAAGAAGAGAGCTGATCTCTGGAACTGAGTCTCTATGCTTAAGATCAGGTGACCTGGGGGCAAGAGAGGAAGCTCAAAACAGATTAACTGAGGGTCCATATAAGGAGTCATTGATTCCCCCACAATTGGATGCAGAACGGTAGACAGGCATTTAATCCCAAGAACTTCCCCCCGGAAAAAAGAACAGAAAAAAAAAAAGCCAAATCTCCCCAAGTTGATCTACAGATTCAGTGCATTTCTAAGCTAACAAACCTCATGAGGATTTTTCACAATATTAGTAGGCTAACTCTAAAATGTAAATGAAAGAGTAAGGGAACAAAGATAGTCCAGGCAGTTGTGAAAGAGAAGAATAAGAAAGGGAAACTTAACTTACAGATAGCTGGACTTATGATGAAGCTATTGTGATTAAGACAACGTGATACTGGCATTGCAGGGGATAGACTGACCAGTGGGATACCATAGAGAGCCCCCAAAAAGACCTTGTGCATGTGGAACTTTGATACCTGATAAGAGTGGTTTGGCAGCGAGGGAAGAAGGGATTCTATAATAAGTGGAGCTAAAAATACACTTATCCATATGGATAAAAATAAAACTGGACCTCTGCTTTACAACATACCCCAAGATACCTCCAGGGGAGTTAAAGTCTTTAATTATAAAAGCAAAGCTTTAAAATTATTAGTAAGAAATACAGAATAATATTTTCTGACCTGTAAGGAAAGAAAAGCTGTTTTAAATAAGACAGGAAAAGTACAGCTCTGAGGAAAATCTCATCCAAGCCAGTGAGAAATCCCAGAATGGGAACGTCCCAGCTCTGGTAGTCCCACCATACTCAGTCATTCTCTGGAGACAGCCCGAGGAGAGTGTGGCCTCAGCTGGGAAAATCCCAAGTGTGTGACGGCCTCATCCCAGAAGGCTTTCTTGTGAAGAGATCTTTATGGCACATTCCCATGACTGTCGTGTGCCAGGATGAGATAACCTGGTTTCATCTGAACTCTGATAAATTCTGATTAACTGTCCTGAGTATAGCACTCTACTGACTGAACTACCTACTAATACAAATGTACCAGGGAGGGTTTTCACTATAAACTATAGAACCCCCTTTAGTTAAGCATAAATGGGATTTGCTCGAGGAGATTTAGGCAGCTCACAGAATCTCTTGGAAGACTAGAGAGTACAATTCAGCAGGCGTGCAGCCTGAAGAATCCCCAGATGACCCCTCAGCATCACCTCACTGGAAATCACCTGGGGCACAGATATCACGGACCACATCACTGATTTCTAGAATTTCTAGCCCTGCAGGCTCTGGCAGCTGATATCTCTGTCTCCACTGAAAGGGCTTCTGTGTGGTTCTGCCTCGTTTGTGTCACTGGCTTACAGCTTGAAGTCTCAGACTGGACCCTCTGACTGGGCAAGCCTGGGTCAGGGGAAAGCTGGGAAACCAATTTTGGCCTTATGAGTTGCCATCTCATTTGTCCCTTTTCATTTCTTAAGCCATGCATGCCACATTAAGTTCCCAAAGTTATGGATTATTTTTTTAACAATTGGGTTTTGTGCTAGTTACTTTTTGTACCAATAGGACTGTATGATTCCCTGAGTAAAACAATCCCAAAGTCCCAAGTTTGGATTATTTTAGGTGCAACAGATGGCCCCAATCCTGGCACATGGATTCTTGTTAGCTTCTTTCTTAGAAAGTGGTTCTTTCTGAATTTTTCCCTAGATTTGAGGACCTACCTTAGTTTGGGACCCAAGCCTTTTGTTCACTGACTTGCTGCATGATTCTCCATCAGGCACTGGATACAGGACAAAATTATTTTTACTTTGTGCAGTGACTGGAAGACTTGTGAAGTGGAAGTGGGAAATTAGGAAAGTACAGTCCAAGAAGCGGTACGTGAGGCACGTTGAAGGGATATAGTAGTAGTTGGTGTTATGGGCACAAAGTCATCCCATTCCAGTATGCTTGGTTCTTTGTCATGTGACCTTGCTGCTCCTCCATCCGGAGGTGTAGTCTAGACCCTCTTTAAACCGGGCTGGACCTGTGACTTGCTTTGGCCAATGGAATATGGTGGAGGTGCTGTTGAGCAGACGGCAGAGCCTAGGTCTTAGGAGGCCTTGCAACTTCTGCTTTCCCACATGTGGGGCACTGCTCTGTGGTCACAATGTCGTGAAGAAGCCCAGGTGAAGGGCCCCATGGAGGCAGAAGTCAGCAATTTAGCTCTTCCTGCTGGGTCTTTTCTCAGCTGACATTGCATGAGTGAGCTGAGGTAAGACCAAACAGAGGAACCATCCAATCAATCCCCAGAATTGTAAAAACAAAACAAAACAAAACAAAAAAACACATTCTTATTATTTTGAGCCACTAAATTTTAGAGTAGTTTTTTATGCTGCAATGGGCAACTAAAATGGGTATAATTAAAATCTTGAATGCATTCTGACGGTAGAAAAGCAAAGTAGCAAATAGAGTGTTGTTTTTTTAACATTTAGTGGGCATATAGTATATGCCAGTCAGCTTATATGTAGAATTCATTTAATCTTCCTAACAGTCTTATGAGATAGGTACTACTATATAGATGGAGAAACCAAGGCACAAGAAGGTGAAATAACTTGCCCAAGGTCACATGCCTTGTAAGTGTCAGGTTGGAGACTTGACTTTGTGTCTGCCTGACTCCAAAGTCTTTGCTCATGACCATACCACTACACTGCCACTGGCTCTTATAACAAACCAATCCATGATAATAAAGGATAAGTAGAGACAGGGAAATAATACTCAAGTTTTATAACTCTCATTTTCTATGTATATTTCCTAGCTAAAGATGACTTTCATAAGAAGGGAAGAATGATTCTTGAAATGATGACCTGCCTTCCTATTCAGGCTTCAGTTTCAGTAATTTCTTCCTTGAATTATGATTGTATAAAAGATGGATGTTCTGAGACTGACTTGGGTTATAAAAAACAGAAAAATGGGAAAATTCAAATGCACTTGTGAAATATAAACAGATACTAATAATTCCTATCCAGGCAGAATGCTTTCTAAAACATCACTGACATTCATTCATTCAACACAAGTATGTTGAATAATTGCTAAGTGCCAGACATTGTGCTAAGTGCCAGGAAGATAAATGTGGTCTGTTTCTAATATTCAAGTGCTGTGTAGTCTAGTTAGAATAGAAAATTAAACAAAAGCCCAACACATGAATATTCTAATCATTTTTCCAGAATTAAAGAAAGATGTCAGTGATCTAAAGAAAAAAAAGTTGCTTTCAGTTGGTTTTCTAATTCAGTGATAGAGTTGTAAAAATGAAGTTGTTCTCACCAATCTCCTATATGACCAAAACCTATGTGGTTATATACCATATATTGATTTCATTTCCAGTGAATACTAACTACTCTCCCAAATTTATCATCCAGATATTGGTAGGAATTTATTTCTTTATGGAACCATAAAAAAGATGCAAATTGTACATGACTTGGGAAGAAAATAACTCAGAAATTCCTATAAAGTAATAAATTGCCCTGTTTTCTCTTTTGCCTCTTGGATTGCACATAAACACTCTAATTTAAACTATATCCATAGTTGATGACTATAATTTTTTTAAAGAGGACCGTATGAGAAAATTGGCTTCAGAGGCATGCTCCATAGTAATGGGCAAGGATGAGCAGACTTGCACATGTTCCTTGCCTTCTCTTTGCTTCCATTCCCTTTTCTGTAAAATAAGGTCATTGGATGAGAGGATATCTGGAATCTTCCCCAGATGTAAAATTGTATGGTTTTCTTAAAGCACTCTTATTGGTTATTGGCTGTTTTCTCTAGCTACCTATGATATCTTCTTAGGAAGTCAGAGACAAAATTCCTCGGGATTCCTAGCATAAGCTTAATTTTACTTTTTTCTTGAACGTTACCTGGAATTTAAAGTGTTTTGTAAAGCTTGAATTTCCTATCTTTTTTCCAGGATATGGAATATAGATTGTGTAATATTGTGTGTGTGTGTGTGTGTGTGTGTGTGTGATGGTGGTGATGATGGTGGCAGTGTGGCTACCCTTTTGAAGGTATAAGAGAAGACGGGCACAGTTCATCATAATGAGACCGCTTATTAGAATTTGGGAATTTTGAGAAATGTCTGGCTTCAGTATTAGCCACCCAGCAAGTGATATGACAGTGCAACTCTGGGCTCTCCTGTATGTTCCTCCCTATCCTTGTGTGAAGGAGTAATGAGTTGGGAGTTCAGATATCTCTCAGTTCTGATTTGGCACTGGCTAGTTATGTGAATGAAGAATGGCTTCCTTGATATAAGCCTCAGTTTCTTCTTCTGTAAAACAAGCTATTTTATTTTGTTTAAGATTTTATTTATTTATTTGACACAGAAAGAGATCACAAGTAGGCAGAGAGGCAGGAAGAGAGAAAGAGGGGGAAGCAGGCACCCTGCTGAGCAGAGAGCCCGATGTGGGGCTCAATCCCAGGACCCTGAGATCATGACCTGAGCCAAAGGCCGAGGCTTAACCCACTGAGCCACCCAGGCACCCAAAACAAGCTATTTTAGATGATCATGTTTTCCTAGAACATCGGGGATCTACTTAGGTACATTTCACACTAGTTTAAGAATTTAGATACATTTAGTTCAAAATAGCACAGTTAACCCCCAAATGATGTTAGCATGTAATATATGTATGTTCAATTGCACTTCAGTGATGAAAAGAGACGTTATCTTCTCAAACAGGAATGACCAAGAATCATCATAATCAGTGTCTTGTCTGTAGGACCTCAGTGGTATCCTGGAAGTTGCCAGTCATGTTCTAGGCTGCCTTAACTGAACACTGGCCCTGTCCCCTTTTGTAGGAGCCACAGCATCATCCCACTCCAGAAAATAACTCCTATTACTATAGGCAGAGGAGGAGCCGAGATGGCCGGGATGGTTCCTCTCTGTAAGCTCATCCTCCAACAGCAGACTTTTATACAATCTTTAAGATAATGAGTTGAGCTGATGGTATGAGACATGTGGAGCAGGTTATTTAAGGCAGGGTCTCCCACCCTTGACACTACTTACCTTCTGGGCTGGATGGTTCTTGGCTGTGGGGCCTTTCCTCTGCATTTGTAGGATACTCTTTGCTCCTACCCATCACATGCCAACAGCACCCCCTCCCCTGGGGTTGTGATAACCAGAAATGTCTCCAAATTTTGCCAGAGCAAAATCAGCCCCCATGGAGAGCTAGTCCTCTAAGAGGAATACCTTTGGATGTGTGAACTTCCACGTTGTCAGAAGCAGTCTTTGAGACAAAGAATTGGTTGTGCATAGCCTATTTGGGAGGTCTTCTCAGGAAGCATTGTGAGGGAATGGTGAAGTGAGTCAGAAAAGGGAAGAAAGCCAATAAAGGGTGTGCTAACAGGCAGGTTAATACTGTGGGTAGCAAGAGGCTGACATCACTGGGGGCCGTTGGGACTGTGCAGAACACACCTAAACATTGTCCCTTTGAGGAACACAGAAGCTGACGTGTTCCTCCTCCATGAAACCATGGAGCAGTACGTCCTCTCCTGACTCATCCCATCCCCAGAATTTTCCCTTTGATTCGCATCCTTTTTAGTCTTATGATAGCAGTGCATGTCTTTCTTCACTGTAATGCCCAGTGAACAGAGATTGTTCAAAATCTATCTAATTGTAAAATCTAATTGTTTAAAATCTATCTTTCAAACCTATCTTTTGTTCAGATGCCTTCCTGTAGCTGGGCTAGAAAATCTTCAAAGTCCTCCTAGCATCAGTGTTCAAGGACTCTACCTGGTGATTTGAGGCCAACCTTGGGAAGCTGAGGAGTAAGTAGAAAGAGTACAGCCTGATCCAGAGGTATGGGGGTGGATGGAGAGACACTCATCCTTTATCTTGCAAATTGAATACGGAAGTAATTGCAGGAGAACAGGTAAGACTTCCCACATTGTCAATTTTCACTAAAGGCACTTTTGTAACCATGACTTCACTTTCAAATTGGCATTGCATTGGCTCCTCTGACAGCCTTAAAGAGATACCATCAAGGCTTTGTCACATAAATTGAACAATTTAGACAGAGCTTAGGTGACAATAGAATGCACTTCAGCTGAACACGGTGGGGGCAGAGGAATGAATTCTCAAGAAACAACTCAGTGCCAACTCAACCTTCCTGCGTCTCCTCCTCTCATAACCCACCTTAAACCTGTTACCGAACCGCTTATCAGTGTGGAGCATAAGGAAGACATGTTGAGAAAATCAAATTTTAGCATAAGAGGGAGAAATAGCTGCTAATCATCTCAGCAGAGGATAGACTGGTGAGTTTCCTTTTTTGCATTTTTGGGTTATTTTAATGGCATTTGTTTTCTTACCATTAGAACGGTTTAAGATAATCCCTTGTGAGGTTATATTGCTTTCTGGCAATGAAAACTTTGATATATAACCACTGACTTGGCCATAGCTTTTGATTCTCTTCCAAGGAGTTCAAAGCACTTTCATTGATGCAGTAGCTTCTTATTTAGGTTTGTAAACTTGAGGCAGAAGAGGGGGAGTATGGACACATGTGAGTCTTTATTTGTCCAATGAGAAGATGGAGATAACAGAAGATGAGTGGCTTGGCCAAAGTAACACAGTTCTGAGCACTCCGACAGGAGTCTCCCACGTCTTAAGGCTGTATGCATTCCACAGATCTGGATCATGGCCCTGGTGGGATTTCGTCTTTAAGAAACCTGCAAGTAGGAAAATATGTCTGGGACTCTGAATGGACAGCTCTGCCCAGCAGTTTGAAGAATACGCCCCTAGGCCAGTTTTGAGGTCTATAGCATGATTCCTATCCTGACAGGAACAAAGAGCAAAGATTTAACACCAGCTGAGAGGCTTTTTTTTTAAATATTAAGAAACGGAAAATAATCATCCCCTTTCCTACCAGCTATAGCAGTGCAAAGACCAGCCAAGCCCACCTTTCGTGAAAACCCATGATCTGCTTTTCAAGGGGAAGATGAAAGTGCCAGGAATAGACAATAGTTCTGAAACACTGGCTGACTTTTGAATATTCATGACTATTCTGATGCAAATGAATATTTCAAATTGAGCTGTTTTTGAAAAGGTGCTGTTGGAAATGTATACACTTATGAAATAGCTTTTCTAGTTCCGCAGATCCCCCAATATGGCTTCCTTTGCTTATTTATAATTCTCCTAGAGGGGTTCCCAGGTGTCAGCCTTGGGCTGGAATTTGAGTGGCTCTCTTTTCCACAAAGACTAGGGCTACACAGTTCAGCCTCACCCATTAGGAAAGTCTGGCTTTGTTTAGCTGGAGCCAGGTCTGATAGGCCCTCTGTGTTCTGCAAGTGGCCAAAGAGGCTTATCACACATCAGATTGTTTTTCCTTTGAGGTAACCTCAAACCAAAGCTCAGTGTTCCCCGAAGAACAAAGAGAGAGTGAGAACTTGCCAGTGCTGGGCAGTGCTCAGATGGTCAGGAAGTTAGGAGGCCTGTTGGGATTTCACACCAGAAGGGTCTCACCATAATAGGCACTGGGTGTGGTGTGTGGCTCTGCCAAGTGAAAGGACTTTGAAGAAGACACATATACTTTGTGGGCTAGTGGAGATTTAGAAACCCCCAGATATAGTGAGTGTTCAGTCCCCTTTTGGGGAGCTCTGGAAATTCCTTCACATTCACTCTGGATGAAGGAACAGTGACTGCTGGTGAGGCTCAGGAGGAAGATTGGGAAGGAGGGTGGTCATTGCTGGAGGCAAGAAATGGGTCATTGGAAAGCCAAGGTCAGTTTCTGAAGAGAGAGGGCAGTTACTGAGTTCTGTTCAAGACCAATGAAGGAAGCTGCCACAGAGTTTTCTGTTTCTCAGTAGGAGGAGAGAGCCTCTGTTTCAGATACCTGCAGAGACAGGGAAGGGAAGCCCTTGTCCCAGGCCAGCAGGGTCCTACTGGAGAAGAAAGTGTTCTTTTGTAGGTTTTTAATTCACCTCGGCTCCTTGCGCACCTCCAGCATCCTTTCTGAGAGGTCACACAAGGGCATGGTCTCTGCCTCTTTTTCTTGAAAGGAGTATGCCTTCTCCCCTGCCAGTCTTCCTCTCTCCAATCCAGCCTTCCACCCACAAATATTCCATGGTCACTCTTTCCCTGTGCCCATGGAGAGGATCCTGGCTCACATAGTCAAGGAGTACTATACTTACCATGTGCCAGGCCCTGTGCTGGGCTTGAGGATGTGAAGTGAACCCAACACAGTCTCTGTCTGGTCAGTACTTCTGGTCTATGGATCCAAACGTATTTCTTACCCCCAATGTGTCTCTCTGTCCCACCATTATTCTCACCATCATAACCTTCCTTGGGGTGTTTGCTACAGTGCTGTCTCCTTGCAGCTCCAATTTTCAAACCTATGTTCATTCCTGAGGTATGCAAGAGTTGACTTTTCCATTCAGCCTCCCCTAGTCTTTCTTTTTCCTCCCAATTTCTGAAACATGTTTGCTCTGTGTGATTTAGCATATAATGTTAAATGGCCTTACTTTGACCAGTGACTATTTTGGGTATGTGAACTAGTCTTCTTTGAGGATTGGAGTCATATGCTGC
>RCUC01092380.1:0-11425 GCA_003697995.1 Taxidea taxus jeffersonii | reverse complement strand
CTGGGTCCGAGCCCCGCATCGGGCTCTCTGCTCAGTGGGGACCCCGCTTCCCCTTCTCTCTCTGCCTGCCTCTCTGCCTACTTGTGATCTCTCTCTCGCTGTGAAGTAAATAAATAAATAATCTTTAAAAATATAAAAAAAGATTTCAGAAATGAACACAAAAATGGAACAGGCATGAGAAAAGAAAAGTCCCTTTGTATTGTTTAAATAATATTATTATATCATTTTATGAAATATTATATTATTTATGAATAACATTTTATAACATATTATTTATTTTATTAAATATTCTTATATTATTTTATGAATATTATTACATTACTTTATTATTTCTTTCTCTTTCTGAAAGAGAAAAAAGCCTATTGGGAAAGGAAAAATGAAAGTGAAGCAAGAAACCTTTATCTCTTATCTGGGGAGAGGACATTCCCACTTTGAAAGAGCAAAGATTAATGTCCTTTCAACGTGTTTTGAAAGCAACTGGTTTGGATATGATTGATTGTTTTTGCTTTGTTTTGCTTTAAATGTACTTAAAGTTTTGGGGGCCTGTTTATATGTCACTTACATATATTCTGTATCTTTGTGTAGAACAGTGTCACCATGTATTCAGTATGGATAAGATGATCTTCATTAGGAAACAGGTAAAAATTTGCATCTTTCACTGTATATTCACATTATTTTCCTTCTAAGCTGTCATTACAGTGCTGGAAATTTCTCTCTGGATTCATTTATCATAGGCAGATCTTTAAAAAAATATTCAATTTGCACATTCTTCTCTCTTTAATTCTTTTCTGTATAAACCAGTTGATTATATATTCCATCATATTTTATTGTCTCAAATAGCTGAACAAGAAAATATACAGTTTGTGCTCCTGCACCTCAAGGAGAAATTGGTCATTTCAGTACAAATTCCTCTGAGGCAAAATCCAGAATGTGTTTGTTTGTTTTTTTTAAGATTTTATTTATTTATTTGACAGAGACCACAAGCAGGCAGAGAGGCAGGCAGAGAGAGGGAAGCAGGCTCCCTGCTGAGCAGAGAGCCTGATGCAGGGCTCGATCCCAGGACCCTGGGATCATGACTAGGGCCAAAGGCAGAGGCTTTAACCCGCTGAGCCACCCAGGTGCCCCCAGAATGTTTTTCTTTTTCTTTACAGACACACCTATTATTTTATTTTTTTGCAAAGCAGATACACTTAATACAGTAATTAAAACACTACAGTAGGAGTTCAGTTCTAGCTTTGGTTATGCTGAATATTAGCTCTAGTTCTGTTTTGCAAATAACCCATAACTACCCCCCATCAGCTATAAACTCTGTCTTCTTTCATCACTAACATGAAATCAACACTATGTTTATTTTATCCTACATGAAGGTTTACAGGATGAATGTGAATGTGACTATGTTCTTTTCAGAAAATAGATTTGGTACTGACATTCTACAAATGTCATTAGCTGGCATTTATTTTCTCTGGAAAAAAAGAAAAAGAAAAAAGAAAGAAGTTGCAATTCTCCAGGTACTAGCAAGAAATATGACTTTGTGTAATCTATATAATACGTACCATTTTTTTAAGAATTCGCATATTGTGATTTCTTCTATATTATGCCAATTATAATAGGCAGCTAGACAGTGAAATTCCTAAAAAAAATACATAGTAGTTATGAAAATCTGAGAAAGCTGGAGTAGTTAAATGGGATACCTAGGGAGGCCTGGGTGGCTCAGTTGGTTAAGCGGCTGCCTTCAGCTCAGGTCATGATCCCAGCGTCTTGGGATCGAGTCCCACATCGGGCTCCTTGCTTGGCAGGGAGCCTGCTTCTCCCTCTGCCTCTGCCTGTGCTCGCTCTCTCGCTCTCTCTAACAAATACATAAATAAAATCTTAAAAAAAAAAAAATAGGATACCTAAAACCAAATTACCTGAGTCTGAAATGACATTACCACTTATGAGCTATGGAATGGTGGACAAATTATTTAATTGGTTTCTCTGTGACTCAGTTTCTTCATTTGCAAAATAGGCATAACAATAACACTTGTATCACTGGATTGTCGTGAGGGTTAAAGTAGTTAATATAAAGTGCTCAGAGGCACATCTGGTAGTATTAATGACATGTGTTAGGACATCTCACTATTAGCTAACATTTATTGTGTGCTTAAGATGTTCTAAAAATCTCCTGTGGATGATTTCATTTAATTCTCAGAATACAGCTACAAAATTGATTCTGTTTTCATTCTTTACTGAAAGTGACCAAATCCTTGGCCTGAAGTTGCCTGGATAGTGAGTGTAGAACCTGAGCTTTAGGGACCAGTCCCTTACCTGCCAGTCCCTTACCTGCCTACAACACTCGCTCCCACCTGGGACGGGTCATCAGAATGAACTAAAATCAGAACAACTGAATTGATTCTGCGTGAAGTCACAAACTTCAAATTTATTTTCCCATAAATTATTTGGTGGAATTTTAATTTTAACTACTCTATATTGAGTATTAAGCTCCTACTGATAAGATATTAAAGTTTTCTAAAGGCCCAAGAACTCAATCAGAAAGCAGAGATTCTAGAGAAGTATATTTATTAACTTGCTAAACATTTTAATGGTGGCTTAGGTTTTTAATATTTTTAGAGTCAAAGACCTAAAGGTTTAGGAGTCAAAGGCCCTTAAAGAATCTGAAAAAGACATAGACATTTCCACCCAGAAAGACATCCGTACATGTACGAGTCAGAATATAATTTCAGGTGTTTCTAATCTGCCTAAGACCCAGTCAGTCAGAGGTAAGAAACCATGGCTAATAAACTATGAAAAGAACTATCTCGCACCCTTCCTGTGTCAAGACAGAAACCTAATAATGCATCTACTTGCAAATTTATGTTAGCCCACATCTTTCAGAAACTAAGCCTGAATAATAAATGTTTTAAGCTGAAAGGAAAACAAACAAAACCAAAAACCTTCCTTTAACTACAGTCTCATCAGACAACTTTTCGAATTTCGAAGTCAAAATATGCTCACTTGGGGACAGTATTTCTGTTTGCTTGTTTGTCTTTTCCAATAATGTTTTTAAAGAATTGTCAATGGAAGCAACTTATTCTCTATGACTTTTGAAAAATTGACAAGGCTCATTACTCCCGTTCTGGTTTATTTGGGGAACTTCGTTTGTGACTCCCTGAAAAAGTGAGCTAAGTTACGCTTCTCAGGGCATGCTGCCTTCTGGTGCAGGTCCTTATTTCATTTCAATGAAGAGAAAGGCTCTGTAAATTCCAAAGGGTCTTAGAATGTCCAGCATTTCAGAAATACAACCTGGCACATCTCTTCAGTGTAATAAGCAAGGTTTTTCACATATCCTAGGTAAAGAATATCACCCTAGAAATTTTTAGAGGGAAAATGAGATTCTTTTAGGGCAAACAAATGTGATTGTCATAGTTTGTGGAAAACATATTTCTCCAATAGGAGATCCTATTGCAAAATATAGGATATTTTATGTAAAAATAAGGATTTCAGGATTTTGAGAATTTTTTTTTGTAAAAGGTAACATAGGTCACATGATCTGTCATTAGCTAACTATTCTTACCTATTAAAAAAGCAATAACTATTTAGTATTTCTGAGCTACAATATTAAAAATAATATATATTTACATATTTAGTTTACTTAAATGTAATGCAGTATTTGTATACTCTAAGACTAGCTATGGAAATTTGTTATTGCTTTCCAGGCTGTTCATTATGAAAATTTCAAACTTATAGCAAAGGTAAAAGAATCATTATTTTATTTATTTGAGAGGGAGAGAGAGCATGCACACTCAAGGAAGGGGAGGCAGAGGAAGAAGGAATCTGAGGCAGTCTCCACACTGAGTGGGGAGCCCGATGTCAGGCTTAGTCCCACAACCAGGAGATCAGAACCTCAGCCAAAACCAAGAGTTGGACACGTAACCGACAGAGCCACCTAGGTGCCCCTCATTTATTTTTTAATTAAAAATGTTTACCGAGCTCCCATTAAATATAAGGCAAAATAGTTCATTTGAATCTGCTTGAGAAGATATGACATATTTGTAGGAAATAATAACTATCAATAGAAACAGAAAATGTATTTTGGCGAACTCTAAGAGTAAACACTGAGATCCAGAGGCAGGACATCGCCATAACTCAATTAATATGATTCACGTGAGTTACAGCGTTTTTTTTTTTTTAAGATTTTATTTATTTATTTAATTGACAGAGATCACAAGCAGGCAGAGAGGCAGGCAGAGAGAGAGAGAGGGAAGCAGGCTCCCCACTGAGCAGAGAGCCTGATGCGGGGCTCGATCCCAGAACCCTGGGATCATGACCTGGGCTGAAGGCGGAGGCTTAAACCCACTGAGCCACCCAGGCGCCCCGCTGTAACTGATTTAGAGGTTCTATTTCATGGTACTGGTATGCACATAAAACCATTAGCATGCACGCATGCTCACATGCCCACCCACATACACATACCCTGGGTTTGACGGGTCACTCTATCCTTCCCCAAGAAAGCATGGGAAAATAGCAAAGGGTTTCCTCCACTGTGTGGATGCAGGGAACTCTAAATGAATATGCTCACTAGGCAAAAATACATGATTATCTTTAAAATATCACTACTTTGAAAGCAGACTTGGGATTCTACCTTGTTATTGTTAACAGATTAAGTTTATAAAGAAGATATTAAAATTGCCAGTTATGTGGCATTGTTTGGTCTCCCACTAACATGTTTATGGGCATTGTCATATATGCAAAATGCTGAGAGAGATGTTTACTTAAAAGAAATGTGTTAAATTGGGAACTCTGCAATCATTCTCAATGAAGGAGTGGGATGCATCCCACAACGCTGGCACAGTGTTCTTTAGTTTTAACACGGATTCAATATAAAGATTATAGTTTGTAAAAATCCTTTTTTGATAGAAAAGTAAGAGAAACTAATTGAATGAATGTAATCTCACTACATTTAGGGATGCCATTCCTAAAAATAATGTAATGCTGAGTTCTTCTTGTTATTTGCACCAGATAGAACAGCCACAGAATTAGCTATCTTCCTTCTCTGATGTTTATTATAATACTTCTTACGGGTAGGGGCATATAAATTGATGGGACCAATTATAGTGGCATCTGAATAAATCTTTTTTCTTGTTTCCTCAGTTGACCACTGGGAAAAACTTATGGTAATGTTTAACCATGATGTTTGGTACTTATTTTTACTCCTCTTTAAAGAATACATTGTACCTAAAACTAGTAATGATAGGACAATTGAATAACCACATTTCACTACTGATAATTCACAAAAACTGAATGGGTGGTGTGCTGTCATGCAGGCTCTAGAGTAAGAGACTGTTGGTTTAAACGTCTTCCTAAGCATTTATGAGCTATAAGACTTTGGGTAAGCATTTATGAGCTATAAGACTTTGGGCAAGTCAGCATCTCAAAAAATGAACTTGGTAATCTATAGATTAGAAGTGATTACAGCATTTATCTCAAAAGCTTGTGGTAAAGAAGAAATAGCAGCTTATATGAAAGTGTTAATACAGTAGTTGTCACATAGTAATAAATACTGGATATTGCTATTAGGTATGTGCACCCCAGGATTTTTTTCCATCTAAAGATAACAAGTGATCTCCAGGTATCTACCAGCTACTTATTTAACCATAATACTGCATAATGAAATCACTAAATTGGAATGTATTCAGTGTCATTCCTCAGCAGGAAATCAGCCAAACAATGAAAGCTAGAGGTACAGACTCTGGAAACAGACTGTATTTACAACATCCCAACCCTGCTATTCATTAGCTATGAGACGCTGAATAGATCAACAACTCTGATGCTTCAATTTCCTCCCCTAACGTAACAGAGAGAACACGCAATCCACCATTTATTGTTGCTTTAAAGACTGGAAACATTTCTGTTTGAACAACCCTAGAACAGTGCCTGACATTTAGTAAACATAACTGTCTGGTAAATAAATGCAAGCAACTGAAATATGTTGTGGATCTTCTCCTGCATTAAATATTTTTGATGTCTAAGTTTCAAATACACTCAATATAAATATACTATTTTATGTGCATGAGACAGACTCGACACTTCATGTGTAGCCAGCCTGAATGATATGCTTGTGTGCACACAAGTACAATTCTGAACTCAAATGTAGAATCACTAGGACTGACTGAATTCTATAGACTGCTTGGTTTGACATCGATTCTACTTAAGTTGTCTTAGGACCATATTTATCATCATAAACAACACCACTATATTCTTTTGGTTTGAAAAGTATTACTACTTAATTAAATAAGAAATAAGGGACAAAAGCTCATTTTTTTTCTTTGTATGTATCCTAACCAAAAAGCTGAATAAATGAACCTCTCAAATAGTCATCAAGCAGTATCTGAGTACTATTATAAACCTATAAATTAGGACTGCAACTTCAGAGCATCCTTTCCTCTAGGGGAGTGCATGGACTTCAGGGTATTGAGTCCTTGCTGCTGACAAATCTCACTGTGTCTGCTTTTCACAGTTTATAATTCTCTTATTTAAAAACCACATAGATTTTCCCTTTTTACACTTAATGTCTTATTTGCAGGTGATGTAATTTCAGGCCTTAAATTATTCATGTAATCCAGATTCCTTAAAATCCCCCCCAAAAAATCATCATTATTTTTTAAATGATAGTGTGATAAAATGCTAGGGAGGGAAAATACGAAGACTTTATTTTTTATTTTATCATTCTGTTTCCAAGTCTATAATAGTTTTCCAATAAATTGAACTGATATACTCCCATAAACCAGGTTAGCTAAGTTAAAGTACTTTAAGAAAAATTGTGTGTGTGTGTGTGTATGTGTGTGTGTGTGTTTCACAACACACGATTATCTGTCATATGCATGAAATTAGTCTTCTTAGATCTTTTTAGTAATTCTGTTTTTTCTTTTCTTCCCCAAGTCACTGGAGAATTCTTTAATTCTGAAGATGTTCAGGGATCATTACTTTTATGAATGATAAATTGCTGATTGAGGCTGAAGAGCTTCTTCTGGCCCAAAACAATGTCTAAAGCTGCCATTGCTATCATTATTCCGATTAAAAAATCATGAAACGGCCATGACAAAGGATTCTATCTAGTGTTTTTTTCATACACTTGTTCAGAGTATTTTTAAATGGAAAAATGGATAAAACTTCTCTTGAGAACATTTGATAGCCACACAAAATTATAATTTCTTAAGATATTGGAATGTTCTCAGAAGAGCCATGCAATAAAACTAAAAAGTCCAACTAGAAGTTAACTGTATTTGTGACTGATAAAAAGCATGCACTCTCATGCACATATATAATGATATTTAAGACACATTCCATTAATTCATTGCAAATATTTATTGAACACAAAATATGCAACAAATGTGATGACTTATTGAAAAAGAAACAAGCACCATCTTTTTTCAAGAAATTGAGTTCATGTTAATTCTTGCTAGTAAGTTTCTATTTCAGTGGGAAAAAACCTACTTCAAACTTTAACCAACTATTTGGAAGTTACAGAACTTTTCATATGACCTCAACTACAACTCTCTGCACTTAAACAAGGCCGAACCATTCACTTAAGAGCAGGTTCTGAGATTTTAAAATGTCCCTGTTAACATTGGATACATCTACTTCCTCTGCTCACACCAGGATTTCTGCCCTCTTCCAGCATCAGAAGCTCTAGGAAGTCAGGAATGTTTGTTGTATGTGTCAAGATATCCTCCTGTTGAACACAACATAGTACCCACAGGCACTCAAATAAGTTTGAGTGATAAAATCCTGTTTCTTTAAGTATCTAAGTAACTTCCCACTTTTTTTTTTTTGTCTGTTTTGTTTTTGTTTTTTGGTGATACAGCATAGTGACTGGGATATGCCTACCTAGAATCAGACACCCTCAACTGGAGTCTCACTTCTGCTACTTACTGGCTGTGATATTGTGGACAAGCTCCATAAATCCTGCATGTTCAGTTTCCCTACCGATAAAAGAAAGATAATGATAGTACCTCCTTTAGGGGCTTGCTGTGAGGATTAAATAAATAGCACACATAAATTGTTTTTTGGTATAGAAACTAGCACCTTGTAAGTCCCCAATAAGTGCAAGTTGTTACTATTATGTTTCCAGTCTCACATTTGCTCTGTGACCTTATACTAGAAGAAGTAACTTATGCTCACTGTCTGGCTTTCCCTAAGCCTGGTCCCTGGAACACAACTTGAAACAAGGTAGATAAGCCTAACTTGCCCTCTCTGAATGAAGACAGAATTAGATATTTTAAGGTTGTGAACTGAGGCTCAGCTGTTCTGATGTTGAGGGAAGGGGCCAAGAGGAAATAGATCTTCAGAAGTTCAGGGAGACTAGATTATAAAACATACATGATACTAGACTATCACGACTCATGGAAAGTTACGAAAGGGTGACGATGCCATATGAGTGCACGTATTTAAAGAAGTTTATGGTAGCTTTTTCTATAGTGTAAATTAGTACAAAATGTTTGTGGCCAACACTGTGGGAGGGTGAATAAGGTGGAAACAGGAAATTCTGCAAAGGTAGCTTTCACCATGTGTGAGATTATTCAGATAGTAACGCTTCACAAATGCAAATGTCTGTATGGGTCTCACTTATGGGTAACAAATACAATCATATTTGTTAAAACACAGAGAAAACCAAGAACTTAACAAGGGAGCTATCTCACCTAAAAGCATTTAAATTCAAGTTAAAAATTAAAAAGGCAGTTGCAGACTTAGAAAATCATAACCTCCTCCTATCTTCTAAGATGGCAAGATGACAATTATGAGATGAAAAGAAGGAAATGAATACAAGGGATAGCTTCAGGGAAAAATCTGTATGACCTGATGTCTGGATGTATGAGAAGAATTAGAATGAGGTATGTATCAATGATTATAGTAACAGTTCCAAACTTGGATTGTAGGAAAATGAGGGACTTGGAGGAAGAACCATTAAAAGTGATCTATTTTTGCAGGCTTTTTTTTTTTGGTTTCTTGTGTCCTTCCAGCTTACCAGTAATAACACATATTCCAGCCAAGATTTTTAATTGAGATGGTACATTAATACACTTAGCATCTCAAAGTAGGAACCATTTTTACTAAACAGAAGTTTCTCTAAATCAGACATGTTCCCAGAATATTTTTAAAATTTTTTAAATGTCTGCAACTAATCCCACTGTTAGTATCCTCTTTTCATCTGGAGTTGTTTATCACTGAATCAACATCATATATTTTTCTTCTATAAGGCAGTTTTACTGAGGCTTAACACTTGATGTCACTAAATGAAAGTGATACACGACTCATAACATAATGGAAAAAACCAATCTCCGAACTCCATTTTAAATAAATAGAGCTTACAACCCCTTAGCGAGATGAATAAGCTTTTTTGCTTTATTGGTTTTTGACAAAGTTGTAGATGCAAACATGGATTGGCTGATGCAGCAGAAATTCTGCAGTTTAGTAGTTGTAAGATTATCATATTGTACTTGCTAAAATATACACACAACAACTAATATTTTTATGAAATTAAATATGCCCTGCAATTCTCAATAAAATGCTAAAAGATGCATTTCTATATGCAGATGCTCTTTTAGAATAATTTTACCTGGCTAAACATCCATGAAGTAGTTTTATTCTCTCATGATTCCTTATTATGAAGATACCTCTTGTATAAACAGACACTACCTTTTTCCTACCTGAATCATTTAATAGTACTATAACTTGATATTTGTATCTACAGTGAACAATTTGATGAGGAGAGCTAGATCATGCTAAACAGGTATTTAAATGATGTTTACAAGAAAAGCATTTTATGTCTTAGAATATAATGTTAAATGGAAAAGCAGAATACAAACCTATACACACAGTGTAGTGATTTTAGAACATGGCTTCAAATTATTTCGTATTTTTGCCACCAGGAGGGAAGGTCTAAAACCTATCTTCCCGAATCTGGATGGGCTTGGGATTGTCTCAACCAAAAGACTGTGGAGGAAGTAATGCCCTACAACCCCTGATACTGGGTCCTGAGCTGCCAGGTCAGAAGTCAGACTACCCTGAGAGTACTGCAATGGAGAAGCCACACGAAGGCCCTTTGATGGACAGTCCCAGTTGAGTCCAGCCCATGTCACAGGTGAGTAGGGAAGCCATCTTGGAACTGGACCATCCAGTCCAAGCTGTTCCTGTCCTCTCTCATCTGAGGCTCCCTACCTGAGGACCCAGCCACAGTAGAACACTGGAAAGCTGACCCACTTATGCCATTTCTGAATTTTTAAACAGAAGCCTTTTGCACAAGAAAATGTCTGTCTTACATGCTGCTGGTTTGCTACAAACCGCTCACATCAGCTTTTGAGAAATGGTGATTACATTTTCAGGAATTCTGAAAGCAAAATGTGATAGAGCCATTAAAAAATTATAGTTTAAGAACTATATTAAAAACAAAGTAAATAAATACTCAAAACCCTTTACTATGTAATTATTTTACTACTTCAAGGCAGGGATTATGCCCTGAATTTATTGTTTTCTGTAATTCCTATCAAATTTATCATATTGCCATTAAGTAGTAATACATTCCTTTTTTATGGTTATAATCTATTAAATATTGAAAAATCATTCCTGATTATGACTCGATCATGGTGAGATTTACAATAATTTACCAACCTATTATCAAAAGATTAATTACTTTTAGGTATATGTGTAGTGTTATAATATGGAGAGAGAAATTAAGAGGTGGCAGAGAGAAATAAAATAGTTCTTTTTTTTTCCTTTTTCTTCTTAAGAGCTTCAACCAACTGGTACTCAGCTGAATAGGTAATATCTGTTAGTATCTAGTAGTTATTTTAATGAACATGAAACTATTTTTCAGTAAAAATTCTTCATATTGTATATCAGTTACATCTACTTAAAAATCCACATACTTCTTCTGAATGACCCTTTAGCCCTGATGAAAAATACTTCGCCAAACTAAACCCATGTGAAATCTAATTTCACTTGAGCTTCTTATAAAATTAATTTTAATACCTAATCATACGATCTTCATGCTGACAAAATCCATACTGAAGTTAATGAGATAGGTGTCTCCAAGGAATATCTGAAATTTTTATTCTACTCAAACAGCAGTAGTTCAAAGATTTTGGTTTTAACACTCTCCCCTCCATCAACCTTTATGGAGAAAAATAAAAGCAAAAAAGAAAATCTCAAATATGTTAAAGCTAAATCTATGTGAAATATTAGGTAAAAAGTTAATGTTAGGTTCCCAACATTAAAAAGAACTCCCTGACAAAACTCACTTATTTTCTTTATTTTTTATAAATAATTATTTTAATTCAAATATTTGAGACCATATTTTTACGTTTCTCTCATCTCAAAAGTGTTGAAGTCACACATCCTAACGTGTGAATTGTTCTGTTTAAAAATCAGCAGAATGAAAAAAAAAAAAAAA